>JBBPBX010043813.1:0-27749 GCA_038048925.1 Garcialebias charrua
CTGAAGCCTGTCATTTTACACTCCCATACACACACATGTTCCCACAGCCAGACATGTATTGATTCCACATCCAGTATTCAAGAGATAAATATGCATAATGATAATAATAAGTCAAGAAGACAAAAAAGGAACAACACATGTAATTAACAATTTTGACACTAGACAAGATAAATTATTTTATATATATTTTTGCAATTTTTTAAAATCATATTCTTAAACAACTGTAGCTAAATAAGCTTCTGTCAGTAAACTAATCAATTCTGCTATCATGTCTTCAGCACAAAGGACGTAAAGCATGTGGAGTGTTGTTCAACAGAAAACTTTTTCATCTCTTTCATTCACTGACAGCTCTTAATGAATCAACAGAGTCAGCACTGACTTAATCCTCAGAGGAAGTGCTGTCACACGCTGGTGGTGTTTTTCCCCTCCACTGGATCAGCAGGTTGTGTTTTGATGTGTATCGTGGTGACAGACGCACACTTTGTGTTGGCTTTTCTAACAAACAGGTGCAGGAGTACAACCTGGAAATGCTTCAAAGGAAGTTTTCTTCTCTTGAAAATGGAGCTTGACATATCTGTCTTGTCTTCTGTCTAGTTTGACTCTTGTTTATTACTTTTTTTCCCCCCTGCAATGCTTTGGCAACTATCCATGGATCATAAGCCTCAGCAATCTATGAAGCATGCTGAAGATTCTTGGTGAAATACAATAATTTTGTTTTAATTTGACATTGTTTTAGACATAAAATCAATTTATTCCACCTAAGAATCACTTTAAACATATTTTGTCCATGCTTACAGTTAAAAAAAATAAAAATAAAGCTCATTAGACACTTGTTACACTTGAAAATAACCCCAGAACCAATTCATAATTTCACCGTCATCTGACTGTTTCTTCATCCTTTACCACGAGCACCAAAGATATGAATGCAGCTATGAAGCTGCACACCGTTTTGTACTTTAATGACCGTTCCCACGTGGAAATATTTGGATTTGCAATGCTTCTTCTGAGGTGTCATACATGCTGTTAAATGAGTGTGATTGTGATAAATTGGGATGTTAGACAGGAATGACACACAGCCAGGAAGGTAATGATCCTACATCTGTATACGTGGAGTAATCTAAACTGTCTGGAGCATAAATGCACATATTTAGGTCTGGAAAAACACAGGTATTTATTCAGGTGGGAAAGTGTTTGCTCTGGTTCACCCCCTTCATTTAGCCATCACTCTTTCACTTCTCTCTATAATAGTGAAGCAGTCAATGATGCTGTTGATTAATTTCGCAAACGCGTTCGGCGCTGCTAAGCTAAATTCTTCTTGCCTGTCTTGTACGTTTAATGCTGAAGGAAACTGAGCTTTATTGAGTGGTGAGCAGCAGCATTCGTCCTGATGAGACTGATAACTGGAGTGGTATTGATTCTTCTGCTGCAGGTTATTAAATAATCATGGGCTGTTTTTAGGCAGAGGAGTAGCTTCATGCATGTTTCTGTGCACCGCGTCCTGCAGCTGGATGCTGGTGTTTGGATAGGCAGGGATTTGCAGGCAGCTGTATCAATGATGTGACAGCGAGCAGATGAAGGCTGTGTGGGTGAGTCGATGACTGAGACAGGACTGCCATCATTAAGTTAAGCTTCATATGGGCCTCTCTGTACGTTCAGTTTATTGATGTGGCCACAAGTATTAAATAGGCCAGTTAGTCTGTGCACGTTTCACTGAAGGCGACTTTTCCCACAAGGCCTCCAAAGCTTCAGCAGTTTCTAAATCCAATTCTTCTATAGTTTAAACTTAAGTGAAAACTATGTTAAAAAAAAAAATCATGATTTGTATTTAAACATTTACTTTAGTACTATGATTTATTTCAGTATACTATTAAGTTTGTTTTCTTAACATACAAATAAATGCAGAATAATGAAAAAAATATAACATTTTTTGATGATAATATGAATGTAAAATGTGTGTTTTTAATTTAGCTTATTCATTCATGCTTTCAATTAGTTCTAGAACAAATGAATGCTTTTATGTATATAAGCTGTTTGTAATTATTTTAGGAGAAATATATTTATTTCTAAATATCGCCAAGTAGGTCACAGCTTTATCAACTTTAAAATATATATTTTTTAAAGTTATGGATATTTTACATTTGGGATACCTAATTTGAAAATCTATGCGGTGTGAAAAAAAATAAAAAAATCATTGTTGAACATTGCGATGAAGGTATGACTTCTGATACCACATCAAACCACAAATATATACCAAATACTGTGCCACATTTTTCTTTCATTTGATGCAGAAAAACTGGTTCATGCATTTGTCACATCTAGACTGGACTACTGTATTGCAATGGTTTGTTATCTGAGTGTCCAAATATATCTTTAATAAAAAGTCTTCAGTTGATCCAAAATGCTGCTGCCAGAGTCTTGATGGAGGAGAGATCATATCACTCCAGTTTCAGCTTCTCTCCACTGGTTCCCTGTCAAATTCAGAATAAAATTCAAAATCTTACTTTTAACAAAGCTCTCAACAACCTAGCTCCATCTTATATTACAGATCTTTTTATTTTCCTAACAGAGCACTTTATTCTCAGACTGCATGCTTACTTGTGGTTCCTAGAGTTTCCAAAAGCAGCATGGGAGGAAGGTCTTTCAGTGATCAGGCTCCTCTCTTGTGGAACAAACTTCCAGTTTCTGTTTGTGAAGTTGACACATTGTCCAGTTTTAAAACTGGGATTAAGACTTTCCTTTTTGATAAATCCTATAGTTAGGGTTGGCTTGTTATGCTGCTATAGGCTTAGACTACTGGAGGACAAACTGACCTCATTTCCTTAAATGAATTGTTACACGTGAATAGTTTTCATTTGATATTATTTCTATCAACATGTGATTCTTGACCTGCCATTGTGTATCTGTTCCTCTCAAACCCAGCCAGTCAAAGCATATGGTCACTTCAAGCGTCCTGAACCTGGATCTGCTAAAGGTTTCTTCCTCATGAGGGAGTTTTTCCTTTCCACTGTCGCCTTCATGCTTGCTCAAGATGAGAGTCTGCGATGAAGAGCAGTCTGCTCCTCAGACAAATAATATTAACTTGTTTTTTTAATATACTGTACCGGTACATGAATTGTTCAGTGCCCTGAGATGACTTCTGTTGTGACTTGGCACAACATAAATATAAACTGAATTGAATCCCTTTTGTTCCTTCAGCCATCACAACACTCACAACATTTTCCTTTTCACATTGATTTATATGTTAAGTTTAAGCCTACTACAGTTAAAGATAGTTGGATAATATTCTGCACAGATGAACAACCTGGTGTTTGTGGTGTGTGTTGTTTCAGGCCTGTCCCTGGATCTCTGTCCTCACTGTTGCACCTACGAAACAGACCGAGACAGCCTCTACCAGCCTCCATGCCTGGAACTCTGCCAGACCCGACCATGCCTGGATCCTCCGCTGTACTGTTGCCTGTGAGTGTAACAACAGATTGCAGGGCATGCTCAGTTACGTACATGAATTAATCAACAAAAATCCGTCAACTGGACACTCTGACTGCATATAAAGAACGTAGGTCGACTGCTATGGATGTTTTCTGTCACAAGGCATCTCCAGCAGAAATGAAGGATTTCTCCCGTGGGTTTACAATTTAAACTTTGTTTTCATTAAAAAGGTTTAGAGACCGTGTCACCGAAATGATACCAACACAGAGAAATCTCTTTACATCTGGATTCTAATGATATAACATATGTTCTCATTGTAACACAAGACAACCGTGTTTATGCTATGGAAAAACCTCTCCCAAGTTTATTAAATTAGGAGCTAAGTGATTTGGGGGGAAGATTGACGGTTCAGGAAAGGGGTGCAGGTTTGGGTGATATTTTTACACAAAACACACTTACTGCAATTAAGGCTGTGTGTCAAGTTCTAGACCCAAGTCTCTATGGACACAGAGAAAGATGGGAGGGTCAGGCATAAAAAACAAGGGGGTGCGGGTGTGGGGGGGATACATGGACCACACCAGCCAGAGATTAGCTGCAGGGACGCCACTGCACGTGCACACATTCATATCCGCATGCAGTCCGTCTCTGAAACAAAGGTTTCTTCTTTCCTGCTTTCGCTGCACGGCAAACACAGCTCACATTATCATCCTGCACAGGTGACCTCTCACCCTGTCAGCTTATCCAGCTGATTTTCTCACATTCTGGTTTTAGCTGTTACCCGTGACATGGTTAGGGTTAGGGTTAGAGTTAGGGTTAGGGTCTGCCCAATGTCAGTCAGAGGCAGGCCATTCAATCTTATTTTCATTCTGTTTGCTTCTCAGTCATTTTAACAACACATTCAGCAGCTAGTATGGACGAGGCTTGATGTTTCCGTCTGACAGACCTTCACCACACACACGCACACACAAACACACACTCCTGTTGCATTGGCTTCCTGTGTTAAGTCCCTCCATTCTGGCTTCCTGTTTTGGGTCAGCTCCAGTTATCATCACACAAAGCTGTGCACAGGGCTGCCTGTCATGTGAAATCAGGTTCTCATGTGCTCTCATTTCATCCACTATAGACCAGTGGGTAGAAGGTTAAGTCTCACACTTTTGCACTAAAACTCAAGTCATAAACCCGTGATCAGAATGTAACAAGAATCGTTGTAAATACCATAAAAAGCTCAAGATTCAGCTTGCAAACGTTCGCAGTACGACAATAAAACATCTAACTGACTGATTCCATGCTGCTGTTGTCTTCAGATGGAGAGACAAATGTCCATGGGCTCAAACATGATGGGTATGCAAAGCCCCGCCCACAGCAGCTCCTGCTCATCTACTCACATTCCCACAATGCACTCAGAAGCTAAACTGGTGAGTAAAACGCGAGCATTCACATGGAAAGATACTGTTTTCTGCACACACACACAAAACACGCAAGTGCACACGTGCAAGTGTTGCAACTTTATTTTCCACTGGGCTGTGCCAGCAAAGCTGCGCTCTTAGGCCTATGTGGATTTCATCATTTGGTATGTAATCAAAGCTGTGTCTGAACCTGCCAGTGCAGCGCTGGAGACTCTGGCTGGAATAATGAACTCTTTATGTGGTTGTGGCTCGGTTGCCCACTGACTGCCTGATGTATATCTTAATGTACAGAACGTGTTCTGTAGATCCTGCAACTTGTTAGCACTAGTTTAACACAGCAGGGGAAAAATCAAATGACCTCATCCTTCACAAAGCATGCAGTTATAGCAGTGGGATGTAGATGAAGGAGGAGAAAGGCTGAAAATAGGTTGGTTTGTGAAGTTAAAAGACTATTGAACATGACTGGCAAAGCACACAAAAAAAAACATCTCCAGGGAAAGAATACTCTGTTCCTGACTTGGCGTGTAAGCAATGCTCCAACACTTTTGTCTAACAGGATTCATTTTATTAGCATGAACAATTAGCCTCAAGGTGATACGAACTGATTATTGCTGTAGTAGTGTAACCAAATGCCAAACTTTGCTTTCAGGATAAATAAGTAGGCTGCTCTTTGTTGCTTGGGATGTCTTGCAGATTGCAAGCTTTTCTGGAGAGAAACCTCTTGTCGAGAAAGAGGAGGTAGCAGGGGTCATAAGAAGAGTTATTGCTCTGATAGAGGAGAGTGGGAGCAGTCCCAGGGCATTTAATTCTCCCTCTTCCTCTTGCTCTCCCAAGATTGATCGTCTTTGTAGTCTTTTGAATCTCTTCAACTGTTCCTATGGTAACACACTTGGGTAACACAATATTAGTGTATTAGGCTTATCTCTCCTCTGGCCGTCATCCAGACACATCTTGTTCTTTCCCCTCTCCCTACTATCTGCGTAATTGAATTGTAAATGCTCTGTTAGCTCTCCCATAAACATGCACTCACTGAAGGTCCATAGACCCCGTTAACCGCACAACTTTCTGGCGTGTTGGCCGTTTCGATGCAAGGCAGAACAATCAAATTTGTATCAATTGAGATGCTGCTCCTTGATGTCTGAATACAACTGATGGAATTCTGTGATTGTGGACAGAAAGTGAGAGACTAATTGTGTTATCTGTGTGCGATCTACAGCACAAGTTTCATAAGCAAAGACGGGATCTCTAATGACTGTAATATCCTCGCCCGGGCCTGGTCGATAAATACGGCCTTGCTATCGGATAACTGGGCCATGATCGGGCCCATGTGTCCCCTGCGACATTCCCAATCCGGCTCTAATCACATTACCCAGACCATGTTGACTTTCCGCCAATTGGAAATCTCTGCACTGTAACCCCACACCTCGGAGGAGCGGCCCTGGATGGACTCTTCCTGCACTGCGTTTGCACTGTGAGAGCGAAGAAGGGGCTCGTGCGGGATTATGACAGACGTGCGAGGCATACGTAGACAGGCACGATGAGAAAGGCAAGTTTGAAAGGTGAGACGACATCGATGTGCTGTGAGACCAAACCGTGAAGGTGTGTGAGAATTACTGTGTGAACTGAAAACATGGCCGAGTTTGCCTCTGTTTACTTGCATGCACTGAATTTATGGTGAATATGAGCAGTCGTTTGGTATTTTTGCTGTAACCGAGGCACTGGTTGCAGGCTGGTTGCAGGATTAATCCTCTCCTGTCAGAGAAAGCATGCCCAGAGACGAGGCTAATGAAGGCTAATGCCTCTTTTCCACCGCTCGGCTCGGCTCGGTTTGGATCGGCTCAGGTCGGCTCAGTTCGGGTCGGGTCACATCTATGTTCTGTTTCCACAGCTTTTTTGTACCCCTTCTGTGGGCGGGGTCCAGAATCCTACTCGTCTTACCACATGGTGGCAGTAGTGTTCCTCAAGCTATTTACTACAGTACTAGCCACCACTAGAAGAAGAACACAATAAAGACTTTGTTTCACATATTATCAATTCTATCAAAAACCACAAAGCTGATATTTTTCAAAAAAATCTAGTGTGATCACAACATGTTCATATACGAAATGTATCCTGTTGGAGTTATTTGAAATAAAATTCAATGTTTTATAGACATAAATGTGTCAACCTACGTCCATTATTTTCTACTTTGTTTCACATATTATCAATTCTATCAAAAACCACAAAGCTGATATTTTTCAAAAAAATCTAGTGTGATCACATCATGTTCATATACGAAATGTATCCTGTTGGAGTTATTTGAAATAAAATTCAATGTTTTATAGACATAAATGTGTCAACCTACGTCCATTATTTTCTACTTTGTTTCACATATTATCAATTCTATCAAAAACCACAAAGCTGATATTTTTCAAAAAAATCTAGTGTGATCACATCATGTTCATATACGAAATGTATCCTGTTGGAGTTATTTGAAATAAAATTCAATGTTTTATAGACATAAATGTGTCAACCTACGTCCATTATTTTCTACTTTGTTTCACATATTATCAATTCTATCAAAAACCACAAAGCTGATATTTTTCAAAAAAATCTAGTGTGATCACAACATATTCATACACGAAATGTATCCTGTTGGAGTTATTTGAAATAAAATTCGAATTTTTATAATTTATTTTCGTTGTGCAAACACAGGTTTTGGAAAAAGTCAAAGCGAAACTACTTTAAATGCAGCACATTTGACCATACGTGACAATATTAAAGCGTGGTTAAGCTCAGGAGCCCTCGTACTATTAAAGTCAGCTATGAAATATATTTTATATCTGTTCATTGAGCTACATTTAAAGACATAAAGCCGCCCGCGCGCCGCGTGTTACTCGTGGCGAAACTACTTTTTAAAATCGTGCAGTTTTGAGCAGTACGTGATTTTATTAAGGACACGTTCAGCTGAAGACCCATCTTTGCTATAAATTTAAAAAATAACAATTGTTTTTACCGTGTTATTCATGTAAAAGTCCTGCCGTGGTAGCTTCCCTCGCTTCCGTAAAAACAGCTCTCGTCTCCTCCTCCCTCCTTCCGGAGCGGGTGAGCTCGCTTCAGTACACCTCTGAAAGCAGCCCGAAAATCTCAGGAAATCTCGCGCGGCTCCGCTCGGAATAGCCGGTGGGAAAGGATGAAAGGGGGTCTCTGCGACGCACATATGACGTAACATCCGACCCGAGCCGACCGGTGGAAAAGGGGCATAATTGATTTTGTGGTGGGCCAGAGCAGTAGAGAGGCCTGTCTCTGGTGTAAATAGTTAATGAGCCAGAGGACTGCTGTGGCCCCGGGGGGACTCATATCTCGCTCAAAGCTCTCTGTTTGTTCTCTTTGGGCTAAAGACTGTATCTCCATCACTGTAATTCTTTGTTGTCCAGATTCCCCCCCTCTTAAGTGCCATCATTTAAGTGGTGAAGTTCAGCCTGACGGTGGAATAATTGACACGCCTGCCTCTCCTTTAAGTGTCTTGTTGGGATTGGAATGTTTTATTAGTCTTGTTTCAAATGTTTTTTTCTTCTTCTTCTTCTTGTTAAGGGACCGGGTGCTCGTGGTGCCGGGTGTGGTTGAGTTCTGCTCTGTTGTGGTCTGGGGGATTGAATAGTGTGTGTTGTGTGCAGGAGGTTGTGGGATAGTTGACCCTCGCAGTGTGGAGGAAACACAGCAGAGACGAGGCCAAGTTCCACAGCACGCCGGCCAAGGCATTACATCACCGCTCAGAGCCAGCTCTCCACAGGGCCTTGCAAACATTCACCCCCCACCCCCCCACCACACACACACAGCCGACTCCAGGTCCGTGTTGTTGATTTTGCATAGTGACACATGCTTAGATAGAAACAAACTAAAGACGTCAGGTGATTAAAAATGAAGCGGCACATGAAACTCGTGCACTCGTGAATCCCTTCAGTATTTCCCTTGAACAGTTTTCCTCAAATGCGTCATTATGATATGATGTGTGATTATGATATTTATGATAAATAAGTACTAAGTATATAATAAGTATATAATTTTTGTTTACAAGTATATAATTTTTGAATGCCAATCTTGGAAAATGCCTCAGCTCATGTCAGTGTAACCTTTTTTTTTTAAGTAAGGACTTTACCATTGTTCTTCTGTCTCCTTTGAATAAGCGCCAGCTTTCCACACAGCCTGCTCTCTGATTTCACACAGAGTAGCCTTGAAACGGTTGGGTGCCGGTTTATGAAAATGTGTTATTTATTATCTCCTAATTATCTGTTGTTTACCTTGTTGCTAAGGACAATACATTTGTCACTAAGCGTCGAGCTAGGTGCTGAGATTTTTATGTGGTAAACAATACTATATGTTCTTTCGCTGCAGCCCGCTTTGGCTGTGTGGAGCTGGCACGAGAACAGCGGATGACATAATTCCTGGCGTGCGCTAAATATGCTCCTTTTTACTTGGAAGAGGGAAAAAATGGTGCTGCTCTTAAAGAAACATTTCATTGCGCTCAAGAGGTTTTACATTCATGGTACTGCTATTGCAGCGCTACCACTTAAGGGTCGTTTACAAAAACCCTTATTGTTCTAATATTTTACTGTAGTTTTAAAGTCGTGACGGGAGCTTAGGTTGAAGATCACGTTAGAAGAAACTGAAACTTTCCCTAAACGCCAAGCAAAACTGTGATGCAGATTCATCAGTTTTTACCTCCGTCGTGACTGAATGAGAAGTCAGCTCAGGATGAAATGAGTTAAACTGTTCGCCTACATGGCAACCCAATTATGTCTCCCATTCATTTTCTTCCACTACCTCGGGCTAAGCCTGTTGCGGTGAGAAGGAGCAACACACACAATAGGACGCTAACTCCAGGTTGTGTACAAAGTAAGAAACATTTGTATGAATGGTGTTATTGTCACAATGTGATGTCACTAAGCAGGACCGGTGAGCTAAGAGCGCAGCTGAATATACAGGCCGCTTCATGGAGTATGTGTGTGCTCACTGTATGAACTGTACGCGTGCTCATTGTCCGTGTGAGTGGCTTCTCTTCAGAGCACTGGCACTCACTCTGGTACTTATTGTCCTTGGAGTCAAAACACATCTGTGGGTTAAAGAAAACCATTATGTTGGAGTTTTTACACTAGATTTGAAACAGATTTGCTATGAGTGTATTTGTGTTTATTAACATAAATGTGGATGGGTTGTCAAACATGACAAAGGGCATTTAATAAGGTGTTTTTTGTGTTTTTTTATTATTATAACCATTGAGCTGAAGGGTTTTAACAGCGTTTAGCAGCTGGATTAATGTGTCTGCCAGGTTATCAGTGTGAGACATAAACCACACACACTGCCTCCTCTGTGTTATCGGTGCCAAAGGGTTTGTCAATATTTAATCAAAATTGATTATATGTAGGCAAAAATAAATGAACACAGAGGAATGCATCACATAACACAAGTTCTTGTGTTCCTCCTCATTATTCATGCTGCTTTCGTGGTTGTATTTTTGTTTTTAATGCAACATGTGGATCTTCATTTGTAGTTCTATATACAGTACTTGGATTATAATTTTTTTTACAACTTATTTTTAATTAAATGGTAAATAGACTGTAATTATATAGCACCTTTCTATCTTATCAAGATACTCCAAGTGCTTTACAACACAATCTGTGCCCTCATTTAGCCATGCATGCAGCACTCCACTAGATCTATACAAAGACTAATCAGTGTACAATATTCTATATACGGTAATATATTAAATATTATGAACATTTTTTGCTTGTTAAAACAAGATTTCTGCACATTTAACAAGGAATGCTGTGACAAAATGTCTTTAGGCTTTCAGTTTTCATGCGTCATGATACTCTTCCGTAAATTATTTCTATTTACCTAAAACTACAAATTTTTTGACATCATATTTTCACAAAGCAAACATAGGTTTATGGGAGTGGTGGCGCAGAGGTTAGAGAAGGTCAAGGTGTCTTTATTGTCATTCACATCACGTGTGGTACGTGAGGTGGAATGAAACTATGTACACAGGGTCCCAGTTACATTCAACAAAAAATACAAATTGTAAAGAAAAACAGTAGTAAGATCTAAGATATGAACTAGGAAATAAACTAAACTAAGAATACACTAAGCACTACTAGTACAAAACAATGTGCCAAACAACAGCAGCACAAACATGAGTCTGTTTGAGCAGATGAAGACGAATCAACACAGCAACATGAAATAATCAGCAGCATGAGATCAGCATCATGGATAGTCAGCAGCACATATCAACAATCAAGTGGCATTAGAGAATTTTTTTTTTCACATTGATTATTCTGGTTAGATATTCCATGAGTCTAACAGCCTCAGGGTAGAAGCTGTTCCTCAGTCCAGTGGTTCTACACTTCATTAGGGATGGGAATTGATAAGAATTTGGCAATTCCAATTCCTTTACTGTATATCAATTCTGTTATCAATTCTCATTGGGTTGGGCAATAAAATTTAGTAAACCATTTGTGTGCATGAAGGATTTAATGCTCTTTCACCAGAACAAAAATAGAACTTGTATGAAAAAAGAATTCCTAATTAACATTAACACATCAACAAAAAACATAACCGCCCTTTTAAATTTTGGCAAACTAGCAATTTTTGTGCAGAAAAATTAACATGTTGGCTTAAAGTTGGACTTCTCCATCCACCCTCTGAGCTATGGAGATGGGGGGCTGCTGCTGCACAGACAGAAGCTTGCTGTCCTCTTCCTCAAAAGGTTCTTCTAGGGCTGTCTTTTTTTGCTTCTTTACGGGAGGCGTCTGAAATTATTGACATAACCACAACTTGTAATTCACAAGTTTCAATTTTAAAATAAATAGTGTAATAATCCATGCAATTTATCATCTTTCATTACAAAAAACAAAACTTACATATGCTGGTGAAGATTCTCAGTCGTCCAGGACAACAACAAGAACAAGCGCTCAATACAAAAACA
Source organism: Garcialebias charrua (assembly GCA_038048925.1). Classification (NCBI taxonomy): domain Eukaryota; kingdom Metazoa; phylum Chordata; class Actinopteri; order Cyprinodontiformes; family Rivulidae; genus Garcialebias; species Garcialebias charrua. The sequence continues at coordinate 11,797 of JBBPBX010043813.1, forward strand.
ACTGGACTGAAATAAAGTCTAGTTGTTTTTGTATTGAGCGCTTGTTCTGAAAACGTACAAAGTTACTGCCTGAGTGTTTTCTGCCACCGCTGCTGCCCTGAGCCTGTCCCAGATGTTATTCTCATCATCCATCATGTCAATCTTCGTCAACTAAATGTTATTACAGGAGAGGGAGATTATTTATAAAATACAGTGGAAGGTAACAAGTGACAGAAACTGGAGGAGTTTAACGTTACCTGCTGCAACATTTAAAACCGAGGAGGACGCTTTGTTATCTCCACTTCCATCACCACCTAGCAGCGTGTTAAAGATGGTACTTTGTTCAAACTATTTGACGCGTTGCATGTGTTGCAAGTAGCCCTGGTTTCGTCTTTTTTGTGTGAAGTAAAGCCACACGCTTGACCGCTTCCTCCACGACGCCATGTTGAATACCAAATATGGCGCATGTCTGTGATGTCATCACGTAAATGCGTCACCACGACGAGTCAAAAGAACCGATAAACTGAATCGTTAAGACAAGCAGCCTACAAGTCCAGGGAATTGAACTCCTAAGAACTCTCAATTCCCATCCCTACACTTAATGCTCCTCAACCTCCTTCCTGAGGGGAGCGGGGCAAAAAGTGTGTGTGCTGGGTGAGTGGGGTCCTTCATGATGGCCCTCTTCCTGCATTTGGAGGTGTAGATGTCTGTGATAGTGGGGAGACTGACTCCAACAGACTTCTGTGCAGCCTTCACCACTTTCTGTAAAGCTTTTCTTTCTGCAGCTGTGCAGCCTCCATGCCCCATGTTGATGCTGGAGCACAGGATGCTCTCCACTGCACACCTGTAGAAGGAGGTGAGGACTGAGCTTCCCACAACATCAAATTGTGTGTGGGATTGGTGAAGCACCCACATCTGCCTCCGCCCTCATTTGCCCCACTTTGGGCCCTTGAGCAAAGTGCTTAACCCCCACTGTAAGAGCCATATGAATGTAATGAATAATAATTGAGGTGGCAGGAGTACACTGCTTTGACACTTGGGTGGTGGGTGTGTCAAGGTGTGGGCATGACTGTCACTAATGCCCCTTTTCCACCAGTTGGCACGGGTCGGCTCAGATCGGCTCAGATCGGCTCAGTTCGGGTCGGGTGACATCTAGTTCTGTTTCCACAGCTTTTTTGTACCCCTTCTGTGGGCGGGGTCCAGAATCCTACTCGTCTTACCACATGGTGGCAGTAGTGTTCCCTCAAGCTATTTACTAGTAGCCACCACTAGAAGAAGAACACGATAAAGGCTTTGACAGAATGTTGTGAAAGAGATGTCATGCTATAATGAGTACCTCATGAGCTGTAATCTTTAAACCCAATTCATAATCCTACCTTGTTGCCTTCTTTAAACCCATGTATTTTCCAATTTAGTATTTTTACAATAAAGATGTATTAAAAACATATTTTATTATTTAGTTATGCACAAGGTGCTTGATAAAGTTGCAAAACCATATTTGTCTGAGCTGCTTCAACCTTCCTGCCCTCCCCGTTCTCAGATCAGCTGAGCAGTTGCTGCTGACAGTCCTCAAAACTTTTTAAATCTTATTTAAAAACACACATTTATTCCTTGGCTTTTAACACGTGATCTTATCTTTTATGGCATGTTAACACACCTGCAGTAAGACTGGTATATGTATTTATTTTTGTATGCTTTTTATAGTTTTTAATTAACTTGTCTTTTATGTTATTGTACAGCACTTTGGTTGACCCTGTGGTTTTTAAAATGTGCTTTATAAATAAAGTTGATTTAAAACATCACACTGTGATCTTTGAAACTGCCAGTGTCTCCCTGGCAAAGCATGCTGCTGGGCGCAGATGATGGATGGATGGATGGATGGATGGTCACTCTGTGAACACCTTGAGGAGCTGAAGGCGGTGGATGTTGATGCGTGTGTCTCCCTGGTAAAGTTGCTGCTGGGTGCAGATGATGGATGGATGATGGATGGGTAGATGGATGGTCTGTGAACTTTAACTTTAAACTGTCCAAAGGACTTTGGCCACTTTTAATTTTTGACTTTTTTTGTATGACTTCATCCTAGAACCAAATAATTTATAACGTAATAACAGTTGAGCAGATTCTAATAATCTTTATCTTATGATTCTTTAAAGGTCAAATGCAAATGGAAAGTTCTCTTAACTTCCAGTATGGATTTAAACACTATACACACTTTACATTGTAAAATAAGTTTAGGAAATTGAATGTTCCAGGACACCACTTAAGAAAATATAACGTTTAATAGGAGAAGTTTGAAGTGACAAACAGAAGTAACGAATTTCCATCTGGTGTCTCACGGCTTCCTCCAGAAGACGACACAGAGGTTGTTCAATTCTGGTGATTTTCTTCTGTTGACTGTAAAAGAAAAATGTGGTTAATTTAGTCCAGAAACTTTTTTTTTCAATGTTTTATAGACATAAATGTGTCAAGCTAGCTTCAATTTTTTTCGCCCTAGTACTTTGTAACACAAATCATGAAATACCTAAAAACCACACCAATGATATTATCCAAATTAACAGTGTCACAAGATATTCATTTACTGACTTTAACCTGTTGGAGTTATTTGAATTAATATTCAATGTTTTATGGACATAAATGTGTCAAGCTAGCTTCGATTTTTTTTGCCCTAGTACTTTGTAACACAAATCATGGAATACCTAAAAAAACCACACCACTGATATTACCCAAATTAACACAGTGTAATCACAAGATGTTCAAGTACTGACTTTATCCTGTTGGAGTTATTTGAATTAATATTCAATGTTTTATAGACATAAATGTGTCAAGCTAGCTTCGATTTTTTTTGCCCTAGTACTTTGTAACACAAATCATGAAATACCTAAAAAACCACGCCACTGATATTACCCAAATTAACACAGTGTAATCACAAGATGTCCATGTACTGACTATAACCTGTTGGAGTTATTTGAATTAATATTCAATGTTTTATAGACATAAATGTGTCAAGCTAGCTTCTATTATTTTCGCCCTAGTACTTTGTAACACAAATCATGAAATACATAAAAAACCACGCCACTGATATTACCCAAATTAACACAGTGTAATCACAAGATGTCCATGTACTGACTGTAACCCGTTGTAACACAAATCATGAAATACCTAAAAAACCACGCCACTGATATTACCCAAATTAACACAGTGTAATCACAAGATGTCCATGTACTGACTTTAACCTGTTGGAGTTATTTGAATTAATATTCAATGTTTTATAGACATAAATGTGTCAAGCTAGCTTCTATTAGATGGTGTAGAGGCAGGGCTGCCGACTTGGGACCCGAAGGACACAGGTTCAAACCCCGGCCCCGGCCACTACACACCTTGGGGTGTCTATGAGTGCACACCTATTTCCCCAGCTCCCCGGGCGCTTTCTATGGCTGCTCACTGCACCACCTGGTGGTGGTTGGGTTAAATGCAGAGACGAATTTCGTCTTGTATGGGAAACATACACAGATGACAGAAATGTGACATTTATTTTATTTATTATTTTCGCCCTGGTACTTTGTAACACAAATCATGAAATACATAAAAAACCACGCTACTGATATTACCCAAATTAACATAGTGTAATCACAAGATGTCCATGTACTGACTATAACCCGTTGGAGTTATTTGAATTAATATTCAATGTTTTATAGACATAAATGTGTCTAGCTAGCTTCGATTTTTTTCGCCCTAGTACTTTGTAACACAAATCATGAAATACCTAAAAAAACACGCCACTGATATTACCCAAATTAACACAGTGTAATCACAAGATGTCCATGTACTGACTGTAACCTGTTGGAGTTATTCGAATTCATATTCAATGTTTTATAGGCATAAATGTGTCAAGCTAGCTTCGATTTTTTTCGCCATAGTACTTTGTAACACAAATCATGATATACCTAAAAAACCACACCACTGATATTATCCAAATTAACACAGTGTAATCACATGATACTCATTTACTGACTGTAACCTGTTGGAGTGAATTTATATTCGATTTTTATAATTTATTTTCGTAGTGCATGCACAGGTTTGGAAGAAGTCAAAGCGAACCTACTTTAAATGCAGCAGATTTGATCACTACGTGACATTATTAAAGGACGGTTAATCAGGAACCCTCGTGGTATAAAGTCAGCTATGAAATATATTTTTATATCTGTTCATTGAGCTACATTTTAAAGACATAAAGCCGCCCGCGCGCGTTGCTCGTGGCGATCCTACTTTTTAAAATCCTGCAGTTTTGAGCAGTACGTGATTTTATTAAGGACACGTTCAGCTGAAGACCCATCTTTGCTATAATTTTAAAAACAAATAATTGTTTTTACCGTGTTTATCATGTAAAGTCCTGCCGTGTTCGCTTCGCTCGCTTCCGTGAAAACAGCTCCAGTCCACACAGAATTCTCCTTCCGGCGCGGGTGAGCACGCGTTGTCACCCCTCTGAAACCACATCAAAAATCTGGCGCGGCGCAGCTCGGAATATCCGGTGGAGAAGGCGTAAAGTGGGTGTCTGCGACGCACATATGACGTAATATCCGACCCGTGCCGACCGGTGGAAAAGGGGCATAATGGTATAGATGAGTGCCAGGCATGCTGGTTTTTGTATGTTTGAGGAAGCGGGTGCGCCTGGGTGGTCATAATTTCTGTTGACCGTGTATAATGACGTTTTTCATTATTGTCACTATTGGATGGATAAGCCTAGTCAGTCAGTGTCAATCAGCGGAAGATCTGAAGTCAGACAATCAAAGTGGAATAAACAGATGATTACAAACAAGAAACGGCCTGGAGTTATGTGAAGCACGCGTCGGACAAACAAATTCCCGGGTTAACATAATGGCTCTCAAACATCAGTAAGAAGCCGCTCGAATATCGTCAACAGAAAGTTAAATGGAATGAGCGGCTCTTTGGAAAGGCAAGTTTGGATTCTTTGCTTCTGCTTGGAACAGTTTGGATGCAGCAATGGCGCACGGAGCGCACGGAGCGCAGCGTGACGTCAACAGTAAGTTGAATGAGATTCCTTCTGCAGCTCAATCAAGTCCGCTGGAACTGAGGTATGGACACATACACTGACTCGTTTTGCCTGAAGAAGAATTGTTAAAGACAAACAACAGGAAATGGAGTCAACTGGATCCAAATCAAGTTCCGTTGTATGCGGTAAAGAAGAAAAAAGGCAAACAAAATTAACTGCTAAAGCTCCTGCTCCTCCAAAGCACGTTTATGTTTCAACCACTTGTGTTGTGCCTTTAATGCAGCCATATCTACTTTTGCTTTAACACGAGCTGAAGATGTAGAGGACAGAGAGGACTTAGATCTTGATGAACAACTTCCTCTAGTTCCTCTGCTATCAACATTTGACACACTGTCACTTGGCTTTACATCATCCTCAACATCAGCATTTTCAACACACACTAAATGCTGAGGAACAAAAGGTGCGGTAAGCTCTTTATTCACACAGGGTTCCACACTAGACATTTGAGCCTGCTTCATATCAGCTTTTTCACTTAATTGAGCTTCATTGTTGAGTTGCTCTGCATCTGAAAGCCATTTTTTAACTTCTTGTAAAAATTCAGAATTATATTTACACAAGCTTGAAAACCAAGTATTTTGTCTTTCTTGTTCTTCAGTAGGAAACAGAGGAACAAGTCTCATACTGCTGGCTTGCATTTTCAAGCAATAATTTTAAATCGTCACAATGAGACTGAACACTCTCAAAATGTTCTTCTTTTTTCATAAGTTCTTTAATAATATGTATTTTTCTTTAATTTTATGAACCTTTGCTTTAAGATCCTTTTGAAGCTTCTCAATTTTATTTTGTAATGCTTTAGCAGTTCATTTTGTTTGCCTTTTTTCTTCTTTACCACATACAACGGAACTTGATTTGGATCCAGTTGACTCCATTTCCCGTTGTTTGTCTTTAACAATTCTTCTTTAGACAAAATGAGTCAGTGTATGTGTCCATACCGCAGTTCCAGCGGACTTGATTGAGCTGCAGAAGGAATCTCATTCAACTTACTGTTGACGTCACGCTGCGCTCCGTACACTCCATCCGCCATTGCCACATCCAAACTGTTCCAAGCAGAAGCAAAAATCCAAACTTGCCTTTCCAAAGAGCCACTCATTCCATTTAACTTTCTGTTGACGATATTTGAGCGGCTTCTTACTGATGTTTGAGGGCCACTATGTTAACCCGGGAATTTGTTTGTCCGACGCGTGCTTCACATAACTCCAGGCCGTTTCTTGTTTGTAATCATCTGTTTATTCCACTTTGATTGTCTGACTTCAGATCTTCCACTGATTGACACTGACTGACCAGGCTTATCCATCCAATAGTGACAATAATGAAAAACGACATTAAACACGGTCAACAGAAATTATGACCACCCAGGCGCACCCGCTTCCTCAAACATACAAAAACCAGCACGCCTGGCACTCATCTATACCATTAGTGACAGCCACGCCCACACCTTGACACACCCACCACCCAAGTGTCAAAGCAGTGTACTCCTGTCACCTCAATTATTATTCATTACATTCATATGGCTTTTACATTCCGGCGCCTAATTATAATTATCTGAAATGTTTAACATGTAAGAGTCAAACCCAATAAACAAATAATCATAAATTGCTCAATAAGAAATTTATAGATCTATCTTTAGAATAAGCAATCAACTAGAGAAAAGGAAGTTTCTGGTAAAAGAGAGAGAGAAAGAGAAAGAAAAAGAAAGAGAGAGAAAGAGAGAAGAAGAGAGAGAAAGAGAGAAAGAGTGAGTGAGAGTTGTTCAAATTGAGATTCTCATTAATGAAAAGTGCGTTATAAATCGAATTCATCATCATCATCATCATCATCATCATCATCATCATCATCATCATCATCATCATCATCATCATCATCATCATCATCATCATCATCATCATCATCAAATGTTCATGAAGTCTCCGCCTCCTGAAGCAGACATAATTTGGTAATGGGTCTTTCCAGGTAGTTCGTCTTTGTCTTGATGCGAACTGACCGCACCAGTCCTCCTTTATCAGAAACAATGTTCACCACTCTACCCATCAACCAAGAGTTGCGTGGAGCAGTCATCCACGATGAGGACGACGTCTCCTGGAAGAAAGTTCTGTCTTGTTCTTTGCCACTTGTGTCGCTCTTGTAATTGAGGCAAGTATTCCTTCAACCAACGAACGCCTCCAGAAGAGATCCGCCATATATTGCACTTGTCTCCATCTTCGCCGAGCGTAGACATCATTCTCAGAAAACACTCTTGGTGGTAATGAAGGAATGGTCTTTAACAAAAGAAGATGATTTGGAGTTACCGTAGTGCTTCCAGGTCATGGGCATCAGTAGAAGCTTTGGTTATAGGTCGACTGTTTATGATAGCCTCAACTTCACAGAAAACTGTGTAAAGACTTTCTTCTTCAAGATTGTGTTCTCAGAACAGAATTTAACACTTTTCGAACAGACTTAATAAGACTTTCCCATGCACCTCCATGGTGTGAACCAGTAGGGGGGTTGAAAGTCCATTTTATTCCTTTCTGAAGAAGAGTGTTACTGTTTAGAGTTTGATTCCATCTTTCAATTTCTTCTCTTAACTCTTGTTCAGCTCCCACAAAGTTGGTTCCATTGTCTGAACGTAGCTCCAGCACTTGACCACGTCTGGCAATAAATCTTCGGAGACCATTGATGAAAGAATTAGTATCCAGTGATGACAACTTCTCAAGGTGAACTGCTCTTATTGCCTTTCAGGTAAAAATGACTCCATATCTTTTCAACAGGCTCTTGCCACGTTTTATTTCAAAGGGACCAAAACAATCCACACCCACATAAGTAAATGGGGGTTTGTCTGGATACACTCGTTCCCGTGGAAGGTCTGCCATCCTTTGACTTCCTGGTGCAGCATGGAGTCGTCGACAAGTGATGCATTTAGACAGAATCTTCCTGATTCCTACACTGGCACCATGGTTTCAATACCTTTGACGCAGTTTAGCAAACATATGATTACGTCCACCATGGCCTATCCGATTATGTATGTGGCGCAGTAGGATTTCAGCAATGTGAAGGTCTTTAGCCAATATGGCTGGGTATTTAGCTTCAGCAGGCATAGCTGCTTTGCTTAGCCTTCCTCCAACTCTTATGCCTGGTACCCACTGCCCCGTTGTCGGGCGGCTGAAGCGACCGGTTTACATTCAAAGTCTATGAGGAGACGCGTGGAGTCACGGCGAACAGGGAAGCGGCGCGATTCAAGTGATCGAAGCGGCGCGGGGGCAGCCTGCACACGCACGCGCGCGTCGGCGTCGAACTGCCAACGCCATAAAATTCGATCTTTGGAGGCTCGACGCGTCCAGAAAACAGTCGGGAGAGCCTCTGCTATCTGATTACACAACCACAACAGGACTTTTTTTGGACTTTTTAAACTTACCGGATCGAGCCTCCATGAACTGGAACCAAACTCCGGTAAGAAACGTGACATTTTTACAGTTGCTGCTGACAGGCTGCTGTTCTCTCCAGTGTAGATCACCCCAAACATGAATAAAAACGTTTTAATCTCATCAAAGACCATCGGAGGTGCAGTTAACACAACAACTGAACCCGGAAAACGAGCTACACCTCCTCCCTCTGCTACCCCCTAGTGTACGTCATCAGACGGTCTTCAGTGGCTCAGTGGGACCCTGACAAGCGGCCAAAAGGGGACGGCAGGCACGTTTTGAGTTGTGCAGTGGGTAACCGGCATCAGTACACCAACTTCGAGAATAGGATTAAGCTTATAGAGCTGGCTGCTTTTCTTCACACGTTCATGTTTCTGTAAACTTATAATTTCCTCTGAATATCACTTTCTTTGACAATAGCAGATAATAGCACTCTCAGCCTTTCCAAACTCCTCCACTGACAACAAGGCTCCCAATGCAACACTTTTCTTGTATACATTCATTTCTTTCTTCAACCTTTCTTGAAGTGTATCATCATCAAGATCAGAGTTGGCAAATTCCAACTTTAATTGTGCTCTCTTTTGAGCTAGTTTGGACAGCAATTGTTTAAACCTGAGAAGCCACCCAACCATTGTTTTTAGTTTGTCCCAACAGGAAAATGAATGAATGAAGTCCATAATTGGATCCACTTGTTCGTTGATGCATGTTGCATTAACAGAAACCAATGTCTTGACCTCTGGATCTTCTGAATCCTCCAGAGCAGAATGACTTATGTCCTCACAATTTGCAGGTAATTTCCATTCAGGGTCATGAAGAAACTTAGGTCCAGACACCCAGGTACCAGCCTTCAAAAGTAACTTCACACTTATTCCTCTGGATGCCAAATCTGCTGGATTAATATTTGTAGCAACGTAGCATATCCATAATCATTAGGCATATGAACACAGCTTCTGACTAGGTCACGAGGCTGACCTCTATAGTGTACTGCTCCAGGAAGTATAAACAGTCTTTGGCACTATGCGCCTTTGTTTCAATGCTGTGTTCAAATGCTGTCATGAATGTTTTAAACTGGAGTGGATCCCCATCAAATATCGGTATGTCCCGTTTTGGCAGAAAAAAATAAAGATTGTTGATTTACAAGCATGTTTGTAATTTCATTCTGCCTTTCCAACACACTTAACAGTTGTTTATTTTGATCAACTGGCAATGAATGTTTATGATGTAATGATTGTGGCTGTGGCTGATGAAACATTTGATCTGTTGAAAATTCATCTTGTGTTGTCTTTATCTTCACCTGGTCAGTTAATGTGTCTTGATTTTTGTCTTTGGGTCGTGCTCCCAAATAAGAATACTGAAAGGGTGGAGCTTTATCATAACACTCAGTTCCAACTGCTGTGGGTACAAATGTTTCTGCATCAACATTCTTTATTTGAGTTTTTTTATTTGCATGCTTAAAATATGAATTCATGCCATCAGACCTCTTCTGTGCAGCACTGCTTACTTGAGAACAGACAGAGCCCTGGAACACTTTAACTTTGGCCATTGAAGCTGCAATTTCAATCTCCAAATCCAATTCTTCCTTCTTTTTTTCTTAATTGTTCCTCCTGCTCCTCCAAAGCACGTTTATGTTTCTTCAACAACTTGTGTCGTGCCTTTTAATGCAGCCATATCTGCTTCTGCTTTAACACGAGCTGAAGATGTAGAGGACAGAGAGGACTTAGATCTTGATGAACAACTTCCTCTAGTTCCTCTGCTATCAACATTTGACACACTGTCACTTGGCTTTACATCATCCTCAACATCAGCATTTTCAACACACACTAAATGCTGAGGAACAAAAGGTGCGGTAAGCTCTTTATTCACACAGGGTTCCACACTAGACATTTGAGCCTGCTTCATATCAGCTTTTTCACTTAATTGAGCTTCATTGTTGAGTTGCTCTGCATCTGAAAGCCATTTTTTAACTTCTTGTAAAAATTCAGAATTATATTTACGCAAGCTTGAAAACCAAGTATTTTGTCTTTCTTGTTCTTCAGTAGGAAACAGAGGAACAAGTCTCATACTGCTGGCTTGCATTTTCAAGCAATAATTTTAAATCGTCACAATGAGACTGAACACTCTCAAAATGTTCTTCTTTTTTCACAAGTTCTTTAATAATAGGTATTTTTTCTTTAATTTTATGAACCTTTGCTTTATTCTTCTTTACCGCATACAGCGGAACTGGATTTGGATCCAGTTGACTCCATTTCCCGTTGTTTGTCTTTAACAATTCTTCTTTAGACAAAACGAGTCAGTGTATGTGTCCATACCTCAGTTCCAGCGGACTTGATTGAGCTGCAGAAGGAATCTCATTCAACTTACTGTTGACGTCACGCTGCGCTCCGTGCACTCCGTGCGCCATTGCCACATCCAAACTGTTCCAAGCAGAAGCAAAGAATCCAAACTTGCCTTTCCAAAGAGCCGCTCATTCCATTGAACTTTCTGTTGACGATATTCGAGCGGCTTCTTAATGATGTTTGAGGGCCGCTATATATTAACCCGGGAATTTGTTTGTCCGACGCGTGCTTCACATAACTTTCTTGTTTGTAATCATCTGTTTATTCCACTTTGATTGTCTGACTTCAGATCTTCTGCTGATTGACACTGACTGACCAGGCTTATCGATCCAATAGTGACAATAATGAAAAACGACATTAAACACGGTCAACAGAAATTATGACCGCAGGCGAACCCGCTTCCTCAAACATACAAAAACCAGCACGCCTGGCACTCATCTATATCATTAGTGACAGCCACGCCCACACCTTGACACACCCACCACCCAAGTGTCAAAGCAGTGTACTCCTGCCACCTCAATTATTATTCATTACATTCATATGGCTCTTACACCCACCATCTGCTCCCACGAGTGCCCTATAGCAGCTCTCTGCTCCACACAGAGGGCTGTGGTAGCTCAGTGGTCTGTGGTTGCATCAGGAAGGACATCCGGCGTAAAAATATTGGTAATTGTGTGCAACAGTTCACACCTGAAGAAGGGGGCAACCGGAAGAAGAAAACAAACAAACAAACAAACAAATAAACAAAACAACAACAACATGGGTTTGGGAATATTTTAACATTAACAAAATACAGGTAGTCCCCGACTTACGAGCACTCTTACTTACGAGGTTTCGGACTTACGAGCTGGCGAACGAGCAGTAAATTTGTAAAGAACATACAAAAAATACAGCACTTTTATGTGTTTTTAGATGAAAGTGTGTTAGCTAACCGTTTGGAAACAAGTTTCTGAGCATGTTTATGAACTAGTATGAACATTTGTGATGAAAAACGAGTGTTCGTAGTAGCGCTAGCATAAATTTTCCGACTTACGACCGAAAATCCGGACTTACGAGCGACACGTGTTTCGGGTTCCGACGTACGAGATTTCGTGTTACGAGACAGTCGTAGGAACGGAACTCGCTCGTAAGTCGGGGACCACCTGTACAAATAAAAGGTATCAACGTGCATCTTCAGTTTTGTACTTGGTTGAAGTGCTTGAAGCAGCAATGAGTCTCATATTTTGTCCCAAATGTAATCCTTGAACTTGTTCTTTTGTTTACGTTCCTCGTTTCTCGTGCTCTTCATCACAGAAGCAGATTAGATTAGAAGCGTCAGGTCTCAGCCTCCTTCAGGTCCTCCAGAGATTCTCTGCTGCGTTCAGGTCCAGTCTCATATTTCAGGACTTTTACAGACTTCTTTGTTCTCCTTAGTTCTTTCGCTTTGCTGGTTTAAAATTAAACCTTCTGCTCAGCTTGAGATCTTGAGCTTTCTAAATAGTTATTTTTTCTGAATCCATCATAGTTAAACTCACAAGTTTTCTGATTGTTTTTTCCCCCCCAATGTGGAGACCTGTGGCCAGATTGAATATTGAATAATAAAAAAAAAACTTTCACTGTAGTAATTGATAGGATTACTATTTATTGTCTTGCCACCTTAGTGGGGAGTAAGAGATTTAAGGAACAAATCCACATCTGCTACATTTCAGATCTTTTAAGGACTGTTTATACTAGTGTCTGTTTATTTGAGCAGATTCGTGTGTGTGTGGGGTGTGTGTGTGTGTAGGTTTCACTGTGCTTGCATGTGGGTTGTATTATAACCTCAGGGCAGGCAATTGTGGTGCAAAATGTCGCATCTGTTTGTCTTTGGATGACCGCGTGTTGTTTTAGGGGTGCTGATGGGAGGTGTGTGTGAAGCCATTTCTTCGTGGTTCAAGGCTCGTGAATGGGATGGAAGTCCTGTAGCGGCAAGCTTAGCTAAACCAGCTGCTATTATTGCAGAGGCCAAACAGGACTGGTTCAGCCACTGCGAGGCCCCCTGGAGCCCGGCAATGAACAAAATACTCAGAACTCCAAGATAACGTTTGAAACATTTAGTGACTGCAACAAACTGCTGACTCAGAGATTCTCAGCTCGACAAAGTTTAGTCAGTGGTTGGTGATTGTTTCTGGCTCTTAGAAACTTAATGCTCAAAACCTGAACAGCCTTGTTTTATTAATTTAAAATAAAAATGGATTCTTCTGACATACCGAGAGTGCCACTTTGTGCTCTGGGTTCATCTGGATGGTTTCTTATTTTTGTTGAAACGTTTCATCCTTCATCCAAAGGACTTCATCAGTCTGAGGAGACACAACAAACTGAGCCCCATAACACTTAGTGGGCCAACCAGTTTGATGGTGGACTTTGGTTTCATCAACGCATGAACTTTGATGTTTTGAACCACTTTCAATCAATCAATCAATCAATCTTTATTTATAGAGCCCTTTTCAGCAGCCAGAAGGTGCACAAAGTGCTGAACAATACAGAAATAAAACAGACAATCAAAAATAACAATAAAAAACAGCTAGTTAAAAATTAAAAACAATTAAGACATAACAAGAATGTCAAAGAACTACCGGTACTATTAAAAGCCTGCCTGAATAAAAAGGTCACTTTAGCTATGACTGCCTCAGAGAAGTCGATGGGGGAGAAAGGGGGCTCCAGAAACCATCTTATCACCATCAAACTGGTTGATCCACTATGTGAGTGTGCTACTTGTGGGACTGAGTTAGTTGTGGCTCCTCGGACTGATGAAGTCCTTTGGATGAAGGGCGAAATGTTATAACATATAAAAAAAAAGAAACTGTCCAGATGACCTGACTGAACTTTGTTGGACTTTTTTACCTGGATTAATGAGTATGCACTTTGGTGAAACTTACAGAATATTTTACCTGTTGTTGATACATAGCTCTTTGAACAAAAAAACTGTTTAATTTTGACAACAAATAGTTGGACAGAGCCAAGACCTAAATGGATGGCTGCTACCTCAAAACATCTCAAAGAATTGAGAAAGCTCCTCGGATGAGAAGCGAAACGTCTTCTGTTACAAATAAAGTCCAGTTGTTTCTGTGTTGAACGCCTTTTTTTGATTTTATCATGTCCTGGATGACTGAGAATCTTCATCAGCATATCTCATGCACATTTTTTTTACATTCATCTTTTACTTTCTACTTCAATGTTTTTTAATATTTCTGCAGGAGGTAAAAAAACAAACATTCAATGCAAGAATGACACTAATGCAAAGATGTGTAAACTATTACCGTATTTTCTGGCGTATAAGTCACAGTTTTTCATAGATTTGTCAGTCCTGCGACTTAAACGCCGAAGCAACTTATAGACTGTAAGTTTTTTCTTCATATTTTTGGCTGATGCTTAAAATTTCGAAGAACTGCAACAGAGAGACCTCCTGTGCACGCCCGCTTCGCTCAGCTGGTGCAGGCGGAGGAACGCTGGAGAGCTAGCATCCCTGATGGATGGATGGCACTGCGCCGCCCAGGTGAAATGAAGCTGTTTTAGCCATCAAATAAACGCATAATTAATGTAACTTATACGCCAAAGTGACATGTATATATTTTTTCCTCTTCATGATGCTATTTTTTGATTGATGTGACTTATGCTCCATATACGCCGGAAAATACGGTACAGGTAGTCCCCGACTTACGAGCGCTCTTACTTACGAGGTTCCGGACTTACGAGCTGGCGAACGAGCAGTACATTTGTAAAGAACATACAAAAAATACAGCACTTTTATGTGTTTTTAGATGAAAGTGTGTTAGCTAACCGTTTGGAAACAAGTTTCTGAGCATGTTTATGAACTAGTATGAACATTTGTGATGAAAAACGAGTGTTCGTAGTAGCGCTAGCATAAATTTTCCAGACTTACGACCGAAAATCCGGACTTACGAGCAACACGTGTTTCGGGTTCCGACGTACGAGATTTCGTGTTACGAGACAGTCGTAGGAACGGAACTCGCTCGTAAGTCGGGGACTACCTGTAAATGCATTATGAAGGTTTTTTGAGCTTGGCATTTTAAGACAACAACAATCACTTTAGTCTTGGCTCTATTCAACTAACTGTTAGCTTATTAATACAGTACTGTACAGTCAAAGTTTTATTTGATTCCACCAAACTGAGGCTGTTCAAAGAGCTGTCTAGAACAGATAACGTAGTGTTTATAACCTTTTCACAGAACCTCATGTCAAAAGACTGGACTTATCCCTACAAGTTGATAATAAGATAATATACTTTCTTCTTGAGAATGCTACTCCATGAAAATATTTGTTGTAAGCCCCAAAAGTTGATAATTACTTAAAACAGTCACAAAACCATTATTCATTGACAAAGATAAATGACTGAATAAAAAAGAAAAAGAAAAAGAGGATCTCATTAGATTTAATGGTCTGACAGCGCAAACATCAGAGTTCTGGTATTTTAAACGCCTTTGAAATTATTTTTATTCAGGTCATCACTTTTCAAGTCGTAGTTTTGACACTAAGACGCACGAGCACTTTGATTTCACAAGTGTGTAGTGTGTTAGCGTTTAGTGCTTTGTCTGTCTCCGTCAGTCAGTGGTGTTCTCTGTATTCAACATGGTGACAGTGGGTGTAGTGATAACCATGTGGGCTGCACCGAAGCTGGGCTTTACAACAGAGGGAACAGTGGGGATATGCAGACTGGAGTCAGAGGCCCATCCATTAAACTTGACAGGGCGCAGAAGCTGCCAAGAATATGAGCGCATGCTTTGGAGCATGCTCCTCAGAGGGTGTGTGTCTCGCTGCGCTCATACCACCTCAGTCCCTCCAAGTACCACTGGCAGAACAGCCAGTTCATGTCCACCTCTCTTTCTGAGTCTGGAACCACAGGGAAGCTCTGTTCAGCTCAGTTTGGATCATCCAGAACCTGAGAGAGCAGAGAGAGGGGGCGAAAGTACAACCCGGTGCTCCCATCAGACTGTCTGCTTCTCTGTTCCCCGAGGAAATCAGTTTAACAGTCCCCAGCTCTTGGCAAGCAGAGGGCGAGGGGGGTGGAGGGGAAGACGTTTGTGTGTGTGTGTGTGTGTGTGTGTGTGCGGGAGAGAGCAGGACAAGAGATGGAGAAGGGAGGTGTTACTGCCTTTCTGGGCGAGAGGGAAATCTAATAAATTGAACTAATGG
>JBBPBX010043814.1:14329-27747 GCA_038048925.1 Garcialebias charrua
ATATATATATATATACATATATATATACATATATATATATATATATATATATATATATATATATATATATATATATATATATATATATATATATACAGGTAGTCCCCGATTTACGAGCGCTCTGATCTACGAGGTTCCAGACTTACGAGCTGGCGAATTATTGGAAAAAACGCAAAAAATACTGAGTTTTCCTGTGTTTTTTCACCACAGTTCGTTAGCTAAACATGTGGACACACGTTTCCGATCATTTTTATGCACTCATAAGCAGTTTTTCGATGAAAAACGAGTGTTTGTAGTCGCGCTAGCAAAACCGTTCCAATTTACGAGCGAATTTCCGGACTTACGAGAAGCGTGGCGGCCGTTCCAAATTACGAGATTTCCGGTTTACGAGCGCCTCGTTGTAACGGATCTCGCTCGTAAATCGGGGACTACCTGTATATATATATATATAATATATATATATATATATATATATATATATATATATATATATATATATATATATATATATACAGTGGTGGGCCTCCGACCGCTAGGTAGCGCTGTTGCGCTAATCCGCTTGTAGCGTTGCTAAATAATCTGTTAGCTTTACAGCGGATTGACTAAGTTTTATAATTCATAAGCGGATTTATGCTATTTTTATTTAAAATGCAGTACCGCTAATAACTAATTATCTATCAGTAAAAACGAAATAACGTATTTACGAGCAGCGCCGGATGTGGTCCGTCACAAAAAAGCGTCCCCCTCAGTCTCTTGGTGTGTGCTCTCTCTATAGCAGTTAGCAGCCAGTGTGTTACTCTGCAGCCTTATTGCTTGTTTTCGAAGAGTCAGACGAAGACTTTTTAACATGGAGGGTGAACTTATGGATGTTTCTCAGGGCCTACGCGACGCGTCTGGATTTAAAAATAGAATTTCGCCACATTAGCACTCTTCAAAATGGCGTCCGCGACGGCCAAAGAAGCCAGGATTTTACAACAAAACACGGTAAAACAATTATTTCTTTGCTGAGAAAAAATATATTTCATAGCTGACGTTATAGCACAAGTTTTTCTGAGCTTGAGAGTTTCACGAAATGGTCAAATCTGCTGGATTTATACTTAAAAAAGTGAACTTTAAGTATACTTCTTTTTGCTAAGGGTCTCCTGGTTCTGGAGGAGTTCTGACCCACTCTTCTTTCCATTGTTGCTTCAGTTCTTTGAGGTTTCTGCTCTCTGAAGGTTTCAGGTTCAGGTTCTGGACTCTGACTGGGCCGTTGATTTGATTTGATGTTTATTCATTCATTTTAAAAGAACAATACAAAACAGTTTCATCAGATAGAAGAATACAAGTAGGATCAAATGAAAGGAGCAGAAAGAAGATGAAATCTTATTATATCTGCCCCTTGTTTATTTCACAGTTTGTTCAACCAATGATAACCTTCAAACTACATCACAAAATGAATAAATCTACTAATTTATCTAACTGTAATACTGTACACAAACACACTAAGCTACATCATATATAGTTTTTGAGCAAGTCCTTTTCGACCTTTTTCTTAAATGTATACAACTCAAACAACTTACTGTATAACAGTTCATGCACCGCTAGTTGGCAGTGTAGTGCAAATATTGCATAACTTGCTGCTACCAATTGTTGAATTTAATTAGCGGATTAGAATTAGCTTCCCCTAATTTTCATAAGACATTAGTGCTTTTGAAATTGCGGACCTAAATAAATTAATTAGTGCTTTAGAAATAGCGGAACTAATTTTTGGATTAGCGTTGCCCACCACTGTATATATATATATGAGTTATAACTAAAATATTTTCAGTGTGAAGGAAACATATCAGAATCTGCCTCGCTGCTCTATTAGTTTTAGAGAAAACTGATTAACTTTCCCACCAGCTGTTGAACTTGCAGCTTATTTGTTGTAGTAAACACATTCATTCCATAGCTATTTTTACCTTCCTGCTCTCCGTGACTTTCTGTCAGATTTCAGAGTGTTTCAGTATTAACATATGAGTCAAAGCTCCAGAGGGCGACACATGCTTCACCGCTCCATCTAGGCGAGAAACGTGCAGAGCGGTGAACGCTGGTCCACTTTCATTTCAGCTGTTTCCCTCAGACCCTGCTCGGTGTGAGAGTGGGTGAAAACTTTCTATGAGCATTTAGCACCCCAGGACCTGAGCAGATGCTTCACTAAACACATCAGTGTGGGCTGCTCTTTCCTTCATTATTTTTTAAATGTCACTGTTGTCTTTGTGTTTCTCTAAAGGCAACCCTGTACTCTGAAAATGTCAGGGTCAATGTAAAGTTCTTTTTATTTCATCTCATGAATCAATACTTTTAAATTTCATACAGGGTGAAACGAGAAGGATTTTTTTTTACCTGCTACTGAAAGATGAATGCCAATATTTGTGATTTTCAGTCCTCTGTTGGCAAAATACGGTACCTCATGAGACACTGCTCAAGTTTGAATGAAACTTGCATAAAAGAATCACTGGATGTTTACCTACAACTGATTGCCTTTAATACCCTGATGCATGCTCTCAATAATCCAGGTAGAACAATCTAAAAAAGCTCAGTCTGGTCCTCTGGACATTCAAAAAAACAAAACAAAGCAAAAAAACTGTAGAAACGATTCGTCTTTCGTCCGAAAGACTTCCTCAGTCTGAGATACTGTATTCAGCTCAGTCTTATAAATAGCACCCTCTCACAGCAAACTGGTTGATCCACTGTGAGAGTGTGCTATTTATAAGACTGAGCTGAATACAGCATCTCAGACTGAGGAAGTCTTTTGGATGAAAGACGAAACATTTCTACATTTTTTTTGCTTTTTAAAAAAAATTATATACAGAGGACCAGAATTAGCTTTTTTAGACGATTACCTTTAAGTTTCAAAACCATTCAAGATGGTTCCCCTGGCATGCTAATCTTGAAAAACACCAAAGTATCTATAACTCAGGTCCTGTTCACATGAAAACATGATCTATAGGAGATTTTACAGGAAAATGAAATAGATGTTCTGATTTTGATTTTAATACATAATGGGTTAATAATCCATGATTAGCCCAGTTTGCAAAAAGGTGTTGAACCTGCTGTAGTTTATACGCCAGCTCACTGGGTGGTGCTGTGATTTTTGTATTGCAACATCAAGTGGATGCACACGGACGCTTCACTTTTAAGGATCAGAAACAATTAAATCCAAAATAAGCCATTTCTTAGATATGATTGCACGTGAACAAAGCTGCACCTAACTCTTCCAGGTTACAGTTCATTTAAGATAAACACTGAGCTAGGGCTGGGAACGATATTGGAATAACCTGATGCATGCTCAATAATCCAGGTAGAAACATCTAAAAAAGCTAAGTCTGGTCCTCTGGACATTCAAATAACAAAACAAAACAAAGCAAAAAAATTGTAGAAACGTTTCGTCTTTCGTCCGATTCCTCAGTCTGAGCTGATTTATTCAGCTCAGTCTTATAAATAGCACCCTCTCACAGTGGATCAACCAGTTGGCTGATGACAGCTGAAACCAGCTGCTCACATTATCAAGGAGGACCATCAGCCTAACGATCCACCGTGTTATCTAAAATATACAAGAAATTGTCTAGAATCGATGACTCCATAACACTTCCTGGTGCAAAATGGGAGACAGATTTATCAGTCAACTTTGACCAAAACACCTGGTCTCAAATATGTTTAAAAACATTTAAAATGACTAGAATCTCCAATTTACAATTAATACAGTATAAAGTTCTCTATAGAGTACACTATACAGGTCAACGAATGTTTAAGATGGGATTTACATCATCTTACAATTGCTCACAGTGCACAAGCAATATACCTGATGATTATATCCACGCACTCTGGTTCTGTCCACCCGTTCAGAGGTTCTGGGTCCACGTATGTGAGGACTTGTCTAAATGTCTGAAATGTAATATTCCACTCTCTCTATCTGTTTGCTTATTGGCTATCCTTGAAGATGTTACACTAGAAAAAATACATCTCATGTGATCTTCACTGCCTTATGCACTGCAAAGAAAATTATACTCCTAAATTGGAAAAATAAAAATAATCTTAGCATTAATCAGTATAAAAATCTTTTGTTAGAGCATATTAGTCTTGAAACAGCATCTGCCGACACATTAGTGGGGGTCTGGGGTCTGGCCTTGTGAGGCACTGGGGCTGATGGGGGTGTCGGGGTTTGGGACACCGGGGGGTTGTTTGGGCGGGGAGGGCCCTGCCTTCAACCTGGGGAGGACCTGGGTGGTTCTGGTGGATGTCTGCTGGGGGCTGCATGCGGGGCCTTGGGTGGTCTATGGCGGTGGTCATGGGTCGCCGGTCGGCGGCCCAGCTGGGCTGGGGTGGTTTGGGGTGGGCGCCGGGGGCTTGGGAGTCTGGGGACGTGTCGTCCCCGGGCTTGGCCCTGGTGGGGGATCTTGGGCTCTGGCGGGTGGGTCGCCTGGCTTGGGCTGGCCTGCGCTCTGGTGTCCGACACTGGCCGGGGGGCCCTCGGCTCGCTGGTGGGTTGGGGGTTCGTGCTGGGGGGTTGGGGGTTTGGAGGCGTGCCTGGTGGCCCATGGGAGGGGGCAGTGTGACCCAGCCTGGGTGTCTAGTGTGTTATATGTTCTGAGAGTTGTTAGTATGACGGTGGGTGTAGTATTTCTTCTGGGGTGGGGACTGGGTGGATGTCCTTGATGACGTCTGGGACTATGCGCGGCCGGTTGGCTGACCCTTTCCTATGGTGAGGGCACGCTCCCAGTGCTCCTTGGCTCTCTCGATGGTTGGACGGGCGCTCTTGGCCGTGTCGTCCATGTGGGATCTTGCATCCTCTTGGGCGGCGGAATGACTGCGCTCAATAGGGGTATTGGCGGCCCTGGTGTGTGTGGGCGGTTGGCCTTGCTGCTGGCGGCCCTCGTGGTCCTGTCCCTCTCTGGTCTGGAGCTCAATGGGCATGACGGTCGGAGAGGTGTTTTGGCCTCGCTCCTTGGGTGGGCCCTGGGGAACTGGGGGGACCTGTTGGGTCAGCGGGGGAGCTGACTCCCTGCGGGAGCATTTGGTCCTGCAGTTATTTTCTCCCCATCCCTCACCGCACACCTCCACCCTCTTCATTTCAAATTTAATACATGTAGGGATTTTGAGGCTCGGGTGTACTACAACATTTTTACATCTGTGTTGTTCAGAACCACCTGGGACTCAATTTTATTATACACCTTAGACATTCACTCATAAACATCCTCATAACATTCACATATAGGAACTTGGAGTGGGCACTATGGTTATGGGTGGCGGGATGACACTACTCTCGCATCCTGTGCCTGTACTCATTTACAATGATGCATTTAGACAGTAAGGGGTTAGAGTTGGGATGGAGGGGAAACTGGCATTATGCCAACCTTTGCTCTTTCCTTTTTAATTGCACTTTAGATGCAAGATGGCGGCGCGAAAAAACACTGTGGCTTCTCTCTCTCCCGACAACACAATGATTTTGTCTTTTTTGTCCTGCATGCCGCAATGTGCCGGCACGTCTTTGTCATGTCTACGTGTTCAAGAACGCAAGTATAGCCGTGAGTTCCTGCTTGATGTCGGAAAAAACGCTCATTTGGGAATAGACTGCCAACTCGAGGAGAAGCTACGTGACTACGGCCTGCTCTGGAAGCCAGCAACGAGCCTCCCTTCATCACGCCCGCAGTGGAAGCACCACAAGCGGCGTGACAGGAAGCAGAAGCGGGGAAAGCGCAGAGGTATCGGAGCTAGGCTAGCAGCTAGCCCACACAAGCCGGCTATTCCATCCATGGTTTTGGCTAACGTACGCTCCTTGGACAACAAACTGGATTATATACACCTGCTACGAACGACACAAAAGACTGTGAGAGACTGTTGTGTGTTTGTATTCACGGAAACGTGGCTCAATAACAACATTCCGGACCATGCTATTCAGCTTGAGCGGCTAACATGCTACAGAGCGGACCGTGCTCTCAACGAGGGAGGTAAGACACGCGGAGGGGGGCTCTGTGTTTACATCAACAACGCATGGTGTCTGGATGCTGCTGTGGTCTACAAACACTGCTCACCTTTAGTGGAGTTTATGACTATTAAATGCAGACCGTTCTATTTACCGAGGGAATTTACAGCTGTTATGATTGTTGCTGTATATATTCCTCCAAGCTCCAGCAGCAAAGTTAGAGGTGAGGCACTGAATGAACTATATCTGCACATCAGTGAGCAACAAACAGCCCACCCTGATACTTAATCTGTTCATCAGGCAGTCAGAATGCTAAACACTCTGCCTGCTCTGCCTCCCCTCCCATTTGAACTGCCTTAACACAAAAAACTTTCTCACACATTACCACACAACACAAAGATTTTAACACTGGACTCTGTGTCATCAAACGGGTTATTCACTAAACTCTCGGTCATGTGCTCATTCAGTTTGCACTACTTCTCATATTTGCACTAATGTTTGTATTACATTACTGCCTATAGTCATACTACTGTTTACATTCACTGTTTACATTTATTAATACGGTTTACATTTATTACTACTGTTTTACATTTATTACTACTGTTTACATTTACACTACTTTTATATCTACACTACTGCTGATACATATACAGTATTCTCTGACTAGCCTTATCTAAGGATGCCAAATGTGCCTTATGTGCCTTACTGCATATGCCACTTTGCCTCTATACCAACATCAACTACCTCATACATATACTGTGTACATTAACTCATATGCTGCTGTGCCACTCTTTGCAAATGTCAATGCTAGAACCTTCAGTTTATTTTATAGATATACTTTTTATACTTTTTATACTACTATGAAAAAACTCAGGACAGTATTACACTTTTATTATTTCATTTTATGCTTATGTTCATTGGGTGTTTGGTGTTTTAGGGGTGTTTGGTGTTTCAGTGTTGGTGTAAATTTTCATACTTTTATACTACTATGAAAAAACTCAGGACAGTGTTACACTTTTACTATTTTATGCTTATGTTTATTAAATGTTTTAGTGTTTAGTGTTTAGATGGTTACTGTTGCACCGAGGGACTGAGAGAAACACAATTTCAATCCTGTGTATGTCCTGTACATATTGCAGTTCTGACAATAAAGTTGACTTTGACTTTGACTTTTTTCCTCATGGCTGGTGATTTCAACCAAGCAGATTTAAAGAGTGTATTTCCAAAAACATACAGAAACATAAACTTTCCAACAAGAGGCAGAAATACACTGGACCAAGTATACACCACCATGAAAGGACCTTAAAAGGCACTCCCCCTCCCCCACATCGGTGCTTCTGATCAAATCTGTGTTATACTAAAGCCAGCATACAGGCCAATGGTGAAAGTCACAAAACCAGTTCGCAAGCAGATACGAGTGTGGCCAGAGGGGTCTTCAGAGGCACTCCAGGACTGTTTTGACACCACAGATTGAATATATTCAAAGAAGCTGCTACCAAAAACAACAACACATGTCTCCAGGAGTACTCAGACACTGTATGTTCATACATCACCAAGTGCATTGATGATGTAACCAACCTCAAAACCATCACTGTTCTGGCAAATCAGAAGCCATGGCTGACAGCAGAGGTTTACAGACTCCTGGGAGCCAGGAATGCTGCCTTCACAACGGGAGATCAGGTGGACCTGAGGACAGCCAGAAACAACCTGGCCCAGGGCATCAGAAAGGCCAAGAAGCAGTATTCCAGGAAAATAATAATAATAATAATAATGAATTTCCATTTATAATGCACTTTTCATTAATAAAAATCTCAAAGTGCTACAAAGTGTAATAAAGCAAAGATCAAAATAAAACAAGTGATAAAATCAAATAAAATCAATAATAATATCGACTAAGATCAAAGATAAAATCATGTGGATGCAGATTAGGCTTGCTTAAAAAATAAATAAAATAAAACAAGTGATAAAATCAAGTAAAATCAATAATGATATCAGCTAAGATCAAAGATAAAATCATGTGGAGGCAGAATAGGCTTGCTTAAAAAGAAAGGTCTTTATGCTGCTTTTAAAGTCAACCAGTGACTGTGGAGCTCTCAGGTCATCAGGGAGGGAGTTCCACAGGCGGGGGGCAGCCACACAGAATGCTCGGTCTCCCATGGTCCTCAATTTGGTCCGAGGAATATGAAGGAAATTACTGTTCTGTGATCGTAGAGACCGGGTGGATGAATATGGTGCAAGAATGTCCTTTAGATAGTCAGGTGAAGTGCCGTGCAAGCATTGATGGGTAATGAGAGCAGTTTTGTACTGAATTCTGTAGGTGACAGGAAGCCAATGGAGGTTATGGAGAATGGGTGTAATATGTTCAAATTTACGAACTCTCAACAGAATCCTTGCTGCACTGTTTTGAATGTATTGAAGTTTCTGAAGGTTTTTGCCAGGGATACCAATAAACAGGGAGTTGCAGTAGTCGAGCCTGGAGGAGACAAAGGCATGGACGAGTTTCTCAGCATCAGGAAAAGTCAGAGATGGGCGAAGTCTGGAGATGTTTCGAAGATGGAAGAAGCAGGTTTTAAACAGATGCTTAATGTGATTTTCAAATGTAAGATGAGAGTCCATTTTTATTCCAAGATTTGTAACAGAGGTGGAGAGGGGGATGTCTTGACCAGAGAAGGAGATTGTTGTTAAAGTTGATGTTTGTATCTGGTGAGGGGTGCCAATCAATATGGCCTCAGTCTTCGAGCAGTTTAATTGAAGAAAATTCTGATTCATCCATGCCTTTATTTCCTCCAGGCAGGCAGAGAGAACAGTGAGTGAAGACGGAGATAGGGATGATGATGATGTTCCAGTCCTGATGTAAAGCTGTGTGTCGTCGGCATAGCAGTGAAAAGAAATGTTGAACTGATTGATAATTTGACCTAAAGGCAGCATGTAGAGGGAAAACAGCAGGGGCCCCAGAACTGACCCCTGAGGGACACCACAGGAGACACCGACTGTCTGGGAAGTGGCATTGCCAAGGCTAACACATTCCAGCCTATCGGAGAGGAAAGATCTGAACCAGTCCAGGACAATGTCACAGAGACCGACCTCCACATGAAGACGGTGGAGGAGGATATTATGGTCCACAGTGTCGAAGGCTGCAGTGAGGTCAAGGAGGACAAGGATGGAGGGAGAACCAGTGTCAGCAGCCATGAGGACATCATTTGTTACTCTCAGCAGTGCAGTCTCAGTACTGTGAGCTGCTCTGAATCCAGACTGGAATTTCTCATACAGAGAGTGTTGTTGTAGGTGGTCCTGCAGCTGAGCAGCAACTGCTTTCTCCAGCACTTTGGACAGAAATGGGAGGTGGGAAATTGGGCGGTAATTAGAAAAAATGTCGGGATCCAAATTAGATTTTTTCAGAAGAGGCCTAATGATGGCAGTTTTTAGAGGCAATGGAACATGACCAGATTGTAGAGACTTGTTTATTATTTGTGTGATTAATGGGCTTATTGCAGAGTGATTGGATTTTATGAGAGACGAGGGGAAGGGATCCAGGGCGCAGGATGAAGGCTTCATTTTCTTGAGGATGGTCTCTACCTCACTCTGAACGACTTCATCAAAGCTGCTCAGGGTCCCAGAAAGCAGACGGGTAGATGGTACACTAAGATCAGGGAGGTTGTGGAGCTGAGATCTGATAGTGTCAACTTTGTTTTTAAATGATGAGAGGAACAGGTTGCATTTTTGAACAGAGTCCTCATGAGTTTGTTTAATGGGATTAAGCAGATGAGTTATTGTGGAGAAGAGCTGTTTAGAGTTTCCAGGGCAGGTGTTGATGATGTTGGAATAATATTTGGAGCGTGCTTCTTTAAGCGAATAGGCGTACGCTTTCTGATGTTCTTTGTACGCTTGCTTGTGCACAGAGAGACCAGATGATTTTACACGTCTCTCAATAGCACGGCCAGTTGCCTTCATCCTGCGCAGCTCATCAGTGTACCAGGGGGCTGAACGGGAGAAAGACACCAGTCTTGACTTCAGGGGAGCATGTAGGTCCAGAAGCTCCTGGAGAGATTGGTTGTAATAATCCACAGAGTCATCTGCAGATGAGTGATTAACAGCGGTCAGGGTGTGAAGATCAGCAGACAAAACATCAGGGGAAATGTTTTTATAGTCACGGAACTGGATAGGTCGTTTTGGGTTAGAAGCAGGCGAAGTTGAAGGCACTTCCAGGGAGATGACCCTGTGGTCTGAGACACCCAGGTCATATACAGACAAGTTATTAAGTACAGTGTCTGTAATCACCAAATCCAGAGTATGCCCCCTGTTGTGCGTAGGGGCGACCACATGTTGGGTGAGGTTGAGAGATTCCAAAAGAGACTTAAAATCTGTTGCCAGAGGGGAAGAGGAATTGTCCATGTGGATATTAGATCGCCAAGAAAAATAGTTTTTACAGGGGAGGTGCAGAAAAAAGTGAGGAGGTCATGTATTTCTGAGTTAAATGAAACATGTGGTTTGGGAGGTCTATAAATCAATATAACGTTCATCAGGAGTGGGGCTTTGAAGTTGAAGGCCAAACATTCAAAAGAAGAAAAATTATGAGAAGACAGATGTGACAATTTTAAATTACTGCGGTAAATTACAGCCAGACCACCACCGCGGCCAGTGCTGCGGGCTCTCTGCAGATAACTGTATCCAGATGGACAAGCTTCATTCAGAGAACTGAACACGTCTGGTTGATGCCAGGTTTCTGTGAGGCACATGAAGTCCAAGTTTTTCTCCAGAATGTGATCATGAATTAGACATGATTTATTGGATAGTGATTGTACATTGAAAAGTTCTATTTTAATGCTAGTTGGTGTAGGAGCTTTTTGAACCGGTTTAAGCAGACTGAAATCCACTCCACGTTTTCCTTGCCACCTCGTGCGCTGCGGACTACAAGGGACTACGGACGGAATCAATTCAGAGCGAGAATAAACGGATTTCTTTCGAGAGCTTCTATGGATGTAACGAGGTCTACGCAGAAGTCCCAGTTGTTTGATGATGGAAACAGAAGGTGGAATGGAGCAGTTGTTAAGTCCAAGCAGCTGCGAAGCGGAGTAGGTCAACATCACGGCAGCCAAACTGGGGGAAGCTAGCACAGAGCTAGCCGCTAACAGCAGACCCACGGCTCCGAGAGAAATAACCAGGAAGCAGTGAGATGTAACTTGAATGAGCATGACTCGAAGAGGAGCACAGGAGAAAGTCCAGAACGGTCCAGACGACACAGGAGGTTGACAGAAGCAGCAGGTAAGCAAAACAAAAAACTGCAGCCACGTAGTTCTCCAAGCAAAGTTTGTGCAAGGTTTGTGCTGGAGTTTGACAGGAGGCAGACAGCCCAATATTCCGGTTAGGAAGTACTAACCAAGCTGTCCGTAAAGTCCTTGATAAAAAATTAAAAAACCACTGAACAAAATAAGTCCAGATAAATGTCCAAAAATTAAAAATAGCAACAGTAAAACAACTTTTCAGCGTGGAGAAGCGGCGAACATCACGACATCACGCCAGCGTCCTCTCCATTAACGCACCTGCCCTGTTTTAGTCCAATTTTAGCACAAAAGAAAGTAGCAGACTCACCGCTTCAAGGACAGCAAGGATACACGGAGTTTGTGGCAAGGAATACAGACCATCACAAACTACAAACCATCCACACAGACCTGTGACAGCACAACCTCTACGCTGAATGAACTGAATGACTTCTTTGCTCGGTTTGAGGCATGTAACA
The DNA here is from genome assembly GCA_038048925.1 of Garcialebias charrua. Taxonomy (NCBI): domain Eukaryota; kingdom Metazoa; phylum Chordata; class Actinopteri; order Cyprinodontiformes; family Rivulidae; genus Garcialebias; species Garcialebias charrua. The sequence continues at coordinate 26,014 of JBBPBX010043814.1, forward strand.
GCACACCTGCACAAAAACTCACCCCCTCTCCTGATGACCAGGTGCTGGCGCTGTCCTCACACAGCGTGAGGCGATCATTCATGAAGATCAACGCCCAGAAAGCCTCTGGTCCCGACAACATACCTGGTCGTGTGCTGAAGGACTGTGCAGGAGAACTCGCAGCGGTCTTCACGGACATCTTTAACATCTCACTGAGTCAGGCCATCGTCCCCACCTGTTTCAAAGCCACCACCATCATCCCTGTCCCAAAGAAGGCAACGCCCTCCTGCCTCAATGACTATCGTCCAGTAGCACTCACCCCCATCCTGATGAAGTGCTTCGAACGGCTAGTCATGAAAAGCATCACATCTGTCCTCCCTGCCTCCCTGGATCCCTTCCAATTTGCATATCGGCCTAATCGCTCAACCGACGATGCCATCTCCTCTGCCCTCCACACAGCTCTCACACATCTGGACACGAAAGACTCCTATGTCAGAATGCTGTTCATCGACTTCAGCTCGGCATTCAACACCATCATCCCCCAACAGCTCATCCTTAAACTGGACAGTCTGGGGCTGAACACCTCAATGTGTAACTGGCTGCTAGACTTCCTGACCGGGAGACCACAGGCAGTACGGGTCGGGAATAACACATCCAGCACCATCACATTGAATACAGGAGCCCCACAAGGATGTGTGCTGAGCCCCCTTCTATTCACCCTGCTAACACACGACTGCACACCATCATACAGCTCCAACCACTTCATCAAGTTTGCGGACGACACAACAGTGGTGGGTCTCATCAGCAACAACGATGAGACGGACTACAGGAACGAGGTGAGCCGCCTGGCCTTGTGGTGCGGACACAACAATCTCACTCTCAACGTGGAGAAGACAAAGGAGATTGTTGTGGACTTCAGGAAGAGGGATGCCCAACATGCCCCTCTGACCATCAACAGCACCACAGTGGAGAGAGTAGACAGCACCAAGTTCCTGGGAGTGCACGTCTCAGAGGACCTGTCCTGGAGCAGGAACACTGCATCACTGGCCAAGAAGGCTCACCAGCGCCTCTACTTTCTCCGCAAGCTGAAAAGGGCTGGAGCTCCAACCCCCATCATGTGCACCTTCTACAGGGGTGCCATAGAAAGTGTCCTGACCAGCTGCATCACGGTGTGGTTTGGTGCATGTACTGCATCCTGCCGCAAGAGCCTCCAGCGCATCGTGAGAGCAGCTGAGAAGATTGTCGGCACCTCCTTCCCCTCACTACAGGACTTACACAGCAACCGCCTCACTCGGAAAGCCCTCTGCATGGCAGGTGATCCCACACACCCACTACACAGCTGCTTCAGCCTGTTGCCTTCAGGGAGGAGACTGAGGAGTCTCCAGGCTCGAACCAGCAGACTAAATGACAGCTCTGTTCATCAGGCAGTCAGGATGCTTAACTCTCTACCTGCTCTGCCCTCCCTCCCACTTGTACTGCATTAACACTAAAAACTTTCACACATTACCACACAACACAAAGACTTTAACACTGGACTCTGTGTCATCAAAACGGATTATTCACTCAACTCACGGTCATGTGCTCATTCAGTTTGCACTACTTCTTATATTTGCACTAATGTTTGTATTACATTACTGCCTATAGTCATACTACTGTTTACATTCACTGTTTACATTCATTACTACTGTTTACATTTATTACTACTGCTTACATTTACACTACTTTTTATATCTACACTACTGCTGATATATATAT
>JBBPBX010043815.1:0-14736 GCA_038048925.1 Garcialebias charrua
TTTTTATGTAGTTGCCTGGCCTGCTAGAGTTGGTGGTTGAGTACTTCAGACGTTGCCTCATAGAAATCTTCGGCATCCTGCGGGAGTATGAAGTTGGAGATCCTGGCCAGAGGACCCTGCTTGATCCAGATGCCTTAAAGCAAAACTTGGACAACATGGAAGAAGATGAACCACTGTTTGAGGATATGGAACAAGAGGATGCAGATGACGAAGATGAGGAGGTAGTGGAGCATTCAACAGTAGTAAAGGAGGAGTGTGATGAAGAGCAGTGCTCCAGTGGCCAGGATCAGAAGAGGGAAGACGACGAGAGAAAAAGCAAAGCTTCTTCATCTGAACAGACGAGCTTGTTACAATTGTTGCCTGCCCACGAGAGACCCAAGCAGGCCAGCAAGTTTGACAAGTTTCCCCTAAAGGTGGTACGAAAGAAGGACCCGTGTGTGGCTGCCCGCTCTAGTAATTATGGTAAAGTTCAAGAGTTTGACAGTGGACTGCTTCACTGGAGTGCTGGAGGTGGAGACTCAACAGAACACATTCAGACTCTATTTGAGCCACGCAAAGACTTCCTGCAACCGCGAGAACGAATATCTGTGCCCAAAGCTTTATTAAAGCGACGACTCCTAGAAGAAGACCTACGGGAGCATTGTTTTCCTGCTGAGGAAGAGAGAAAGAAGCATGAAGAAGAAGAAGAAAGGCCAAAGCAGGCATCTTTAGCAGAAAAATCAACAGACTCTGAGAAGGCCGGCTCCGTAGTTAGCGGTGATGAGGAGAGGCCGTCAGATTCAGATGCAAAGCCAGCTGAGAATGGTTTTAAGAGTCACCAGGAGAATAACCGACCGATTCTTTCTTCTGGAAGTATTTTAGCCCACCGGGCGCAGCAGACTGGCACCATCCTGGAGGACGAGCCTCACAGTAAAGACGAAGGGCCCCTCGTTACACTGGCGAGCTGGCAGGATTCATTAGCACGCCGCTGTGTTTGCATCTCGAATATTATCCGCAGCCTCTCGTTCGTACCAGGCAACGACCACGAGATGTCCAAACACCCTGGGCTACTGCTGATGCTCGGACGGCTGATCCTCCTTCACCACTGGCACCCCGAGCGCAAACAGGCCCCGCTCACCTACGAGAAAGACGAGGAGTCGGATGAAGGTGTGGGCCAAAAGGACGAATGGTGGTGGGACTGCTTGGAGCTGCTGAGAGAGAACACACTGGTCACACTGGCAAATATTTCAGGCCAGCTGGACCTCTCCATCTACCCTGAGAGCATCTGCTTACCCCTGTTGGATGGTCTTCTCCACTGGGCTGTGTGTCCTTCAGCGGAGGCCCAGGACCCGTTCCCCACTCTGGGACCCCATAGTGCGCTGTCCCCTCAGAGACTGGTCTTGGAGGCGCTAAGCAAGCTAAGCATCCAGGATAACAATGTGGACCTCATCTTGGCCACTCCGCCCTTCAGTCGGTTGGAGAAGCTCTATGGGAACCTGGTGCGACTAATCGGGGACAGGAAGGTGGCAGTGTGCCGGGAGATGGCCGTGGTTTTACTGGCCAATCTGGCCCAGGGTGACACTATGGCAGCCCGGTCGATCGCCATGCAGAAGGGCAGCGTGGGCAACCTGCTGGGTTTCCTGGAGGACAGTCTGGCTGCCACCCAGCTTCAACAAAGCCAGAGCTCTCTGCTGCACCTACAGGGGATGCCCTTCGAGCCCACGAGCCCCGACATGATGCGGCGAGCCGCCCGGGCTCTGCTCGCTTTAGCTAAGGTGGAGGAGAACCACTCGGAGTTCACACTACACGAGTCCCGACTCCTCGACCTGTCAGTGTCTCCGCTAATGAACTCGCTGGTTTCTCATGTTATCTGTGACGTACTCTTTTTGATCGGCCAGTCATGACAGCTGTAGGGAGCTGTAGCTCCACGTATTGGGGGAGGGGCTTTGTCCCCAACCCACTTCCTCCCCCGGCGAATCTGGCTTCGGTGTGGCGCAAAAAGTTCAAGTGACTGGCTTTAATTTATGAAAATCCTTCCGAGTACATTCTGCGAGCCCTCGACAGGCCAGCCTTCCTCGGGGAGGGCCGTCACAGAGCTGTAGTGGGGGAAAGGCCGACAGACACTACACGCAATGTGAATGCCAACTGGATTACGGAGCAGAGCCCCGTAGTGGCGAGACTGTTCTGCACTTGGGGAGGGGATGGGGAGTACTTTTTAATAAAGATAAATGAATAAATAGCTGAAAAACAAAAACTGTAACCAAAGTTGCTGTCTCGTTTACAGTGAGTTTGGGAGACCCGGTGTGCCCTGGCGCTCCCCTGAAGGGGCACAGTGAGTCTGTAACTGAGGTGGAGCAGACTGACGAGTGACCTGCTGGTTTTAGTTGCTGTTGATGGGTCCTCACCAGTCAGCCCGGCGGGAAACCGTGCGGTCGATAAAACACCTTCACCGGGGAGGCCTGTGCAGTGTGCAGTAGATTGTAGGACATTTTCTGTACCGTACTGCTCTTGAAGTGTAAGCATTCTGTAAAACATTTCTCACAGACGCTGACGACGCAGCTCTAGAGTTTTAAGGTCATTTTAGTTTGGTGTTAAACAGAAGAATGGCTTTTTCCCCCCCCAAAGTATCGAGAACCTACAACACCCTTACCTCCTCTTATCCCTTGATTGTATGAATACCCTTATGAAAAGAAATCACCTCTTAGGACTGGTTTTCAACTTCAGATACAGCTTTGCTGTGTTGTATATATATAATGTTGTACATTATACTTCCTTTCTCTGTCCGTCTCTGTGTCACTATTCTCACACTTGGTATTGGTGCGGGATGGAGGCAGACACGTTAGGTTTGTTCTTGACCTCCAGTCCTAGCCCATTATAGACCCACTCCTCTGGTCTCCACAGCTCTGTAGTACAGCAGACACGGCCTAAACTTGTAATATTCTGGTACAATGAGAATAAACTAGATGAAGTACACGTTTGACAAATTCTCTCCAATCATGGATTCTGCATATTTGTATTTCAGACTATGTAGCTAAGGCATCATGTAAATTCCTCCCTTTCCCCCTCTTATCCAACATTAATAAAACTTACCTCAAGTTGCCTTTTTGGACATGCATGCATATATGTGTATACATTGTACTTGAGAGGAGATTATTACAGCCTCATATAAAATCAATGATGATCATGATATCTGAACTGGATCGGTATCGGACGATATCCAGATTGAAGTATCGGGATCGGATCGGAAGTAAGAAAATGTGGATCGGTGCATCCCTAAATTTGTTATACAATAATCACATTGCAGCTGTCTCATGATGATAACAAAATCTCTGTTTTAGCTTCATGTTTATATGCAGAGCAAAGCTCATAATCTTGATGATAAAATTCGGAATTACTTATTTTTGTTGCATGCAAAGGACCCGTCACCTTAACTGTTTTTTTCTCTTCTACGCCTACGGTTTGCTCGGCCCTCTCTTCGGCCGCCCTCACGCTGCACAGTGGGCATCACATGAGGGAGGCCCGTGTAAATACAACGCACATCTATGACGAATGGCGGAACATACCTAAACACGCCTCATGTTAAATGTATGAACGGAGGAGGGTGCGGAGAGAAAAAGATGTATCACCCTGGATTTGATGAGGATTTCTGTGAGTCGGATGTCTCTTTGAATGGTTGGGTCTCCCACTCACATTCTGTTACTGAAAACAGAATGACTCCCATGTGTCTGTGTGTGGGGAGGGATTCCTAAGTGATTATTTTGGCCATCAGATAAATCACTAACTGCTTCACATGAAGTTTGTGAAGGAAAATAAAACACAATCTGTGTTTTATTTTATGTAATCGATCTGTTGACCCTGGTGTCATGATGGAAATGAATACCATCATTTTGCTTTTGGATGTTTCATCTCTTAAAGAATAAAAGACAATGTAACAGCAATACATAATACAGCCCAGTACTTACCACATACTTTATATACCTGGTAAGTACAGGGTAGCAAGTCAATTATTATTTCAATGGTCTTGGAATGATCTGCAGCTTAAGTTGAGGTTGGCGTCTTTTATTCTTTTATCTAGTTTTAAACAAAATCTGTCAGAAGTTTTAGTCACATCTTGCAGCTGTGTGATTTTTTTTAATTACCGGTACATTGTATTTTATATCTTATTACCATATGATTTGTTGTAAATATTTTTACTCATATTAAGACTGTTGCTGTAATTGTAATGAATTGTTTGCACGTAGCACATTGGCCAGGACATCCTTTTGAAAGAGATTAATAATCTTAATGGATGTCCTGGTAAAAAAAAAAAAAAAAAAAATTTTAACTCATTGTACCTAAAAGGTACCAGGTACAAACCAAATAAGTATCAGTAATTAACACTTATTTACACGTTACATACCACATAAATACAAAATGTACCTGTTATTTACCTACTACAACTGTTGTAAATATGAAAAACCCTACCTTGATTTTTTTTAAATGTTTTTGGTATTGGCAGCATTTTTCTATCGCTTTTGTTTTGCTGTTTGTATGTTTTTTTTCTTCAGTCTACAGTCTTCTTCTTCTTTCGGCTTTTCCCTTTTCAGGGGTCGCCACAGCGAGTCATCCTCCTCCACCTCACTCTGTCCTCTGCATCCTCTGTCCTCACTCCAACCACCTCCACGTCCTCCCTAACTGCATCCATATATCTCCTCTTTGGTCTCCCTCTTTGTCTTTTTCCTGGCAGCTGCATTTCTAACATCCTTCTACCAATATAACCACTGTCCCTCCTCTGGACATGTCCAAACCATCTCAGTCTGGCCTCCCTAACTTTATCTTCCAGTTTTTCAACATGTGCTGTACCTCTGATGATCTCATTCCTGATCTTATCCATCCTTGTCACTCCTAAGGAGAACCTCAGCATCTTCATTTCTGCCACTTCCAGTTCTTTCTCCTGTCTTTTTGTCAATGCCACTGTCTCCAGACCATACAACATAGCTGGTCTCACCACTGTCTTGTAAACTTTTCCTTTGACCTTTGCTGACACCTTTTTGTCACAAATCACTCCTGAAACTTTTCTCCATCCGCTCCATCCTGCCTGGACTCTCTTTTTCACCTCTTTACCACATTCCCCATTTTCCTGGACAGTGGACCCCAAGTACTTGAAGTCCTGCACCTTTGTGACCTCTGCTCCTTGTAGCCTCACTGTTCCACTGGCCTCCCTCTCATTCACACACATGTACTCTGTCTTACTACGACTGACTTTCATTCCTCTTCTTTCAAGAGCATACCTCCACCTCTCCAAGTTCTCTTCCACCTGTTCCCTGTTCTCACCACAGATCACAATGTCTCTGCAAACATCATAGTCCATGGGGATTCCTGCCTGACCTCATCTGTTAGTCGGTCCATCACCAGAGCAAACAAGAAGTCTACAGTATTTTCTGTAATTGCAGAGTTTTTCTTTTGTAGCATTTTTATTTTTATTTTTTGAGTTTGCATCAATTGTGTGTTTGCAGTGCTTTTGCACATATCAGCCACCATAATGTGCTCATAGGCTCAGCAGAGTATTATTCTGGAAAACACCATCTGGATCAAACAAATTTAAAAAGCATTCCTTTTTTTTTTTTTTTTTTTTTTTTTTACAAAAAGTCATCTTCATTAATTTCCATGTTGTCCATTTTGCATTTATTACAGTTGGATCTATTGTGAGTAATTTATCAATCACAGATGAATCAGACGTTAATTTGGCCAGCAGAAATGGGGCTGCTGTTATTACACCATATTGTTTTACATTATTGTGTTTAGCATATACATCTTTAACGTACGGTTTGGTGTTTGTTGAGTGTATATTTTAGATGTTTAAATACTTTTCCTTTCTATACTTTATATTTTTGCTATTGTTGGGTTTAATTGGGACACTGAGTACATAACTTTATATTTTTGCTATTGTTGGGTTTAATTGGGACACTGAGTACATAATTTCATTCCACCTCATGTACCACATGTGATGCGAATGACAAACTTGACTAGAGCTTGAACAAATTAATCCAAACTTCAAGCATTCAAATGACACATATCATTTTAATATATTTCATTCTGTGCTTTACTGATGATTAGAGCACAGGAAAAAAGTCAGCTGTGAAAATCTGTTGTTGTTCTCAACAAATGTAAAAAAAAAAGTATAAAGATGTCCTCATGAGTTCTGCCTGCAACCCTGCTGTGAAAAAGCTTTTTATTTTGAAAAAACAAACCACAGACGACTTTTCAGTTTTGTTTACAAAATGTTTATGGTGGTTGGTCTTTTTGATGTTTAAAATTCATGCTTCAAAATGAAAAAAAATATATATAAAGTTCAACAACATAAAAACATTAATGTTTTAGTAGACTAGCGAAACATCCAGGATTGTTTTAATTTTCTATTAATACATAAAGTATTTTTTGTTTATTCATATCACAATCCAGTGCAAAAGTTTTGAGTCGGTTCTCATTTATTTTGCTGGCAAGAAGCCTTGTCTCATTATACTTTGTAGAGACTGACCTGTCTAAATAAAGGTTGAATGAAAAAAGAGGCCTTCTGCAATATATTTTTCAGACTTTCATAAACAAATTTTCTTTACTTGAATTTTTTTTATGCCAAAGATAAATAATTTGACAGGAAATAGTATTTTAGCTTCACTAAAGTTATCCCCAAACAATCTTTGGCTTGAGAACTTGGCCTACAGTACACCATTTTTAAGCTCCTGTTTCAGATTTTTGCTGTAATTTTCTTTATTGCTTATTTTCATATGTGACTTTCAAATTATGCTGATCTTCTGCAATAAACCACTTTGAGAAATACCAGAGAAGCTCATGTGGTCACATATTTGAATCAATTGCTTGAAAGATAAAGTACAATTTGCAACAAAAAAAAACTAATTAATTGAACTAGAGATGCTATTTTTGTGGATGTAAACATCCGTCATGGCATTTATTAAAATTATAAATAAAAAGTTGTCTCTTTAAAGTTAACATTGATATTGCTTCCTCTGAGTCATGTACTGTGTAGTTGGATTAAATTCAAGCAGATGATGGCACAGATTTATTACCTTTAAACCTCAAGTGGAGTCAAAGTGAGTCAAGGTGGCAGCAGATGTGAATGACTCAGACCCAGCGGCAGATTATCATATCTGCCGCTGCATTTGGCTCGCTCGTTAGCCCCTGTTAGAACAGACTTGTTTTGTCGCTTGGACAGATCACATCACGGTACAATCACAGCACTGGACGTCACACATCAAGACTTGTCAGGTGGTTTGGCAGCACATTGATTTGGAAAAATAAAAACTCAATGAATGATTTGGTTAATCCGAGTCAGGCTAAATTATCACCATATTCAAACAGATTTTTATGATTATATCGGGAAGACCACATAATAGTTTTGTCCTTCTATACTGTACAAATCCAGGAGAAAAGGTTATTAATCGTTCAAATTTCCAAGAAAAAGCAAAGAACTATGACTAATATCAGAAATAAGTATATGGACAGAGGATAGAGATCCCCGTTCGGAAACAAACAAGACTATTACCTATAAAGAGTGTGTGGGCATCACAATAAGACAGAAGTCACGAGTATGGGAAGGAGTAGGTACCGGAGTTTCTTGTCATTACAGGGTTTGATATCAGTAATTCAACCACACAAAAGCTTAAATCATTACATGTAATCATGGCACAAAGCCCTGGGCCTTGCACAAATCCTAAATCTACACATCCCATCTTGCAAGTAAAAACACTAATTATTATATAGCAGTACATATAATAATGTATTTATTTTTCAGTTGTTCATGTGTGTATATTAAATGCAGAGCGTGTCGAAAGGAGAATTTTTGCACAGTTGTGGTAAGGTTTACTTATCTAATTATTAATACGTTTATTGGCACATTAATATTATTTTAGTCAGTTGAAGATTAACCGCTAAACAGCTTAATTTTGAGTTCAGTTTTATAAGCTTTTATACACTTGAAGTTGTCTGTTTTTCAAGCACATGTCATAATTTTTTCTTTCTAATACATGAAATAGCATTTCTTGGGATCTACAAATTGTACACGTATGATTCCAGAAAAAGAGTTTAACGGAACATTTTGTCAAATTACCTTTTAGCCGCGATGAGTATGCAGAAAGGTGTGGGGTGGGGGCTGTTGTGGGAGAATGAAACAGAACATGAACATGAGACAGAACAAACAAGAGTTGCAAGCTGTGAAATAAACCAGCAGGATTAAATGGATTATGTCACTAAACTGAGTCCAAATGGTGGTTTTCCTCATAAAAAACAACTGAATCCATGCTCAGTCTATCCCACCGTGGCCTTTCAATCTCTGCCTCAGCATTTGTTTAAGTTTACTTTGCTCTCTGTGTATAGCTGCCTGAAGGGGCTGAATCATGTTGGCACAACTGCAGGTGTAGAGGTGTGCACAGGTGTGGGTGCAACTGCGTGCACTGCCTACATTTCCTTTCATCACGACAAGACCAAATGACCTCAGATAACAACTTGTACCAATACGGTGCCTTTCTGCTTTTGAAACAGAAGAATGAATGTTGTAGATGAGGATTTTCCCAAACAACTCTGTTTTTGTTAATGATTCGTGGCATCCCAGTTTTATCAGCAATAACTTATGCCATGATATTATCTACAACAGGCTAAAACCGTTTTCCGGCCTACAGCTGACGTGATGCTAATGGTAGCAGCTAACTCATTCAACCTCAGTATTGTTTCGATACGTACATTTAGTTATCCTAACTTATTGTATTGTGGATCAGCAAGCAGATATGATGAAAGTACTGTAACTGCGCTGTCTGTGTAAGAGAGGCATGATCACAACAACTAGCAATTAGCATATTGTCTGCAGATCATTTGGTGTTCATAATCGAAAAGTCTGTTAGTTCTCCTACACAATATATGTTGTTGATGCATACATGTCAACCTCTTTGGACGTTTACCTGTATAAAGGGCCTCAAAAATCATTAATTTTTTGCATAAAATCTGTAAAACTTGCGGTGGGGGGGACGCGTTTGTCTGCTGCTGCGGACATGAGCCTTGAGATTTATTAGATATTTTGTTTGATAGATTATTATGTATGAATCATTCTACAAACAAAGATAATTTAGATTTATAGGGTAAGTTGGAAGTGACACAGCATATGAAACGTGCCATACAAAATACTTCATTGTGTGATAAATGTGTTGAAAAGAATATCTGATTATTGTTTGAACTACATTATATGTTTTTATGCAGAGATGATGACTTTGGGGAAGGTCTGAGAAGTAGTGAATTTGGGGAGACTCCCATTCAGGTTTTGGAAACAAGGTAAGTAAGGGGAAACCGTATTTATGTCAAGATTATTTTATGGTTTGCACTGCAACTAATATAACTGTGATCATAATATTATTACACAATTTTAAAATGTAGATGGTAAGGTTGTATGTCTAATATTGTTTATGAAATGTATTTCCACCAGATATTACGGTAGGCAGAAACAAAAACCAAAGTTTAATAGTTGTTTTTATATAATCCATCCATCCATCCATTTTCGTCCGCTTATCCGGGGTCGGGTCGCGGGGGTAGCAGCCTAAAGCCTAGGATATAGTTGACGCGTTGCATAGGGCGCGAGGGTGCGCGCGCGAAAAGTGACGCAATCGCATAGTCCCCGCCCCCGCGCTTTGGCCAGCGCGTTGGTTTCGCGCGTGGTCGTGCACCTCCCAGATTTTGAAGCTCCGCAAGCCTAGCGCGCGCGCCGAATTGATTACAGGTCGGGTAGGGACCTCACCGACAGCCTTCACGCCAGAGCCTGCAGCTGTCTGCGCCGCTGTGGTCGTGGAAACGGCGTCGCGACGCATGGAGGAATGTTTTTTATGTGATTCAAATGTATTAAATTCCCCGAGCGAGCGGAAAGCCATTTGTTTTTGTTGTATGATTTCAAACAGTTCTTCTTCTATGGTAGATTTCTTCTTCTACACCCTTTCTTGCAACATATGCACAGGTTTTAGAGGGTACTGCCACCTGCTGGTCAGTAAAAGAACAGCACTTTGCCATGCGCTGCCGTGCTACACAATAAACGCATGAAGCCGCACGGCACAGTGCGCGCGCAGCACGCGCTCTCCAGCTTGCGGACCAAAGCGCGACTATATCCGAGCCTTAAGTAGGGAGGCCCAGACTTCCCTCTCCCCAGCCACTTGGAGCAGCTCCTCTGGGGGAATCCCAAGGCGTTCCCAGGCCAGCCGAGAAACATAGTCCCTCCAGCGTGTCCTGGGTCTTCCTCTGGGTCTCCTCCCGGTGGGACATGCCCGGAACACCTCACCAGGGAGGCGTCCAGGAGGCATCCTAACCAGATGCCCGAGCCACCTCAACTGGCTCCTCTCGATGTGGAGAAGCAGCGGCTCTACTCCGAGTCCCTCCCGGATGACTGAGCTTCTCACCCTATCTCTAAGGGAGAGTCCAGACACCCTGCGGAGAAAACTCATTTCAGCCGCTTGTATCCGAGATCTCGTTCTTTCGGTCACAACCCAAAGCTCATGACCATAGATGAGGGTGGGAACGTAGATCGATCGGTAAATTGAGAGCTTTGCCTTTCGACTCAGCTCTCTCTTCACCACGACAGACCGGTACAGCGCCCGCTTCACTGCGGATGCTGCACCTATCCGCCTATCGATCTCACGCTCCAGTTTTTATATAATGTATTTGTTTATTGTTATGGCTTTTCTGTGCTGCAATTTTAGTGGACATAAAATTAGAATAATACAGATGCACAATATTGACAATAAATGACTTTGAAGCTTATTTTTTTATTATTTTATTTTTCTAACCGCGTCACAGAAAAAGTACAACTTTATAAATTTAAGAATTTTTAAAAAGATGACTTAATTAAAATTCTGTTCTTCTGTGTTCATGTATAACATACACTTGCACTGAACGTACGTATTTTAGTGCGTGTTAAAAATATGATTTTGTCTATACTTTCGAGTTAGTCTCATTAACTTTTATTGAGAGAATTTATTGAACTGGTACCCAAGTACATGTTTTTTTCTGTCATGATCAAAATTAAATATTGTTTTTTAATAAAATAATGTAATGTGTTGCCTCAGTAACAATGTTAGTTTATGACAAGAAAGTTAATGCTCAATAGTCCAGGTATCAAATCCGATAATTCTCTATCAGGTCATCTGGATAGTTTAGTAGAAACGTTTCACCCTCACTCCAGAAGCCCTCTGGAGTGAGGGTGAAACGTTTCTACTAAAAATAAACTGTCCAGATGACCTAATAGAGAATTATCGAATGTTAATTTATGTTTTTTTCACGTTTATATTTTTTTGTTTTAGTATGTCTTCGCTGGACATTCACGACGAGGTTTATGAAAAGTGACTTCAATGACATTCAAAATTCTGGGTAAGTAGTATTGGTCAATATTTACTCAAATATTACATGTTGAGTGTCGTAGACTAATCTTCTAATCCCTTTAAATAGTATTGACTGGTCTGAAGACAACATGGACACCCCACGAGGACAAACAAGACATTTCCGGAGGAAGAGGAAACCTTTGGGTACGTAGGTTCGGCTGGTGCTCAAGGTTCTGGAGGTGGCAGACCTCCAGGGATGAGGAGGCCGGGTTGGCGCAGAGCGTGTCCGAGCAAAGAAGTCTGCCTCGGACGCACAAGCGGTGAATGGTGGGAGCTCATCCTGGAGGTGGCAGACCTCCAGGGATGAGGAGGCCGGGTTGGCACGGAGCGTGTCCCAGCAGGGGAGTCTGCCTGGGACACACGAGCCGGCGTTCTCCCTGTCAGGTGTACCAGGACCACAGGCTGTTAGTCTATTTTTGGTTGGAGCACCAGCACCACATATTTTTAGTTGGAGCACCAGCACCACGGAGGTCTGGGCGGCGCGGATCTCTTGTCTTAACCCAGGAAGGGTGCTTACCAGAAGGAAGTGGAAAAAGTTGTAATGAGCTAAAAAATTAAACTTGTAATAAGCTGGGAAAGCTAAATTTAGCCTAGTGACAGCTGAGTGACAGCTCTGTTCATCAGGCAGTCGGGACAGTATTACACTTTATTTCATTTTATGTTTATGTTTATTAAATGTTGGTGTTTGGTGTTGGTGAAAACTTTTTTTACTTTTATACTACTATGCAAAAACCACTATGCAAAAACTCAGAACAGTATTAATAATAATAATAATAATTAATTCAATTTATAACGCACTTTTCATTACTGAAAATCTCAAAGTGCTACACATATATTGAATGCTACACACATTCATAAACCGGTGGCGGCAGACTACCATGCAAGGTGCTTTCCAGTCCTACCGGGAGCAACTCAGGGTTAAGTGTCTTGCCCAAGGACACAACGACACATGGTGCGGGTCCCGGGAGTCGAACCGCCAACTTTCCGATCGGGAGACGACTGCCCTTACCACTACGCCACGGCCGCCCTATTACACTTTTATTATTTAATTTTATGCTTGTTTATTAAATGTTTTAGTGGGTTAGTGTTTAAATGGTTACTGTTGAACCGAGGGACTGAGAGAAATGCAATTTCAATCCTGTGTATGTCCTGTACATATTGCAGTTCTGACAATAAAGTTGACTTTGACTTTGATATGTAAAAATAAAGTCTATTTTTAAGTTGCAACTTCCTGGCTTTGTGATTTTGATTGTCATTATGACCATTGTTGACACAGTGATTTTGCTTAATTCATACTGAAATGAACTGTTTGGTAAATGATTCAAAAGATAATTCAGTAATGTGCAATGTTAAAATGAGACATATAGTTCTAAAGAATGAATTATAAAAAAAACAATTAGAAGCACTTTATTAAAAATAATAGCAAATAAAAATATATTTTTTAAATGAATAACTGCTATTAGCCATGTCTTCTCTGCTGAGGTCGTCTGAAGATGAGCCCACACGGCGTCCTCTGCTTCGTCTCCCACGTGACCTGCCTGATGCTTCCTCTTCGGACCGTAGAAGTCCCTCTGGGTGTAAATTCCTCGTCGGAGCACATCGAGAATGTTTCTAAACTCTAGATGCATAACACAGATAAAATGTCACACTGCAGCAAAGTAAGAGCTACACATAACTTATTGAAAGGGTTATACATAATTTACGATACTTTATTACAAATACGCAAAGATTTGAGAAGGAAATAGTCCATCCTTACCGGTGACTGCGCCGACGCCATTACAACTGTTTACATGCATGCGCGTTCACGAGACAGCCAAGCTGTGAAGGAGGAGCTAAGGAGGCGGAGTTGCAGGTCAGCCAGAGTGCAAGGGGGAGGAGGGAGAAAGGTCTCTGTTCAAAATTTTCCTAAGTGCCAGCGCTTTCCAGAAATTGCAGACCCTACCTTTAATCAAAGCTGGGCACCGCTAATTAAAAAATTAGTTCCACAATTTCTAAAACGCTTATTAATTTTTTTAGGTCCACAATTTCAAAAGCACAAATGTCTTATGAAAATTAGGGGAAGCTAATCTAATCCGCTATTTATATATTTCTATATTATATATATATATATATATATATATATATTATATATATATATATATATATATATATATATATAATATATATATATATATATATATATATATATATATATATAATATATATATATATATATATATATATATAATATATATATATATATATATATATATATATATATATATATATATATATATATATATATATATATATGTATATATATATATATATATATATATATATATATATATCCATCCATCCATCCATCTTCTTCCGCTTATCCGGGGTCGGGTCGCGGGGGTAGCAGCCTAAGTAGGGAGGCCCAGACTTCCCTCTCCCCAGCCACTTGGAGCAGCTCCTCCGGGGGAATCCCAAGGCGTTCCCAGGCCAGCCGAGAAACATAGTCCCTCCAGCGCGTCCTGGGTCTTCCTCTGGGTCTCCTCCCGGTGGGACATGCCCGGAACACCTCACCAGGGAGGCGTCCAGGAGGCATCCTAACCAGATGCCCGAGCCACCTCAACTGGCTCCTCTTGATGTGGAGAAGCAGCGGCTCTACTCCGAGTCCCTCCCGGATGACTGAGCTTCTCACCCTATCTCTAAGGGAGAGTCCAGCCACCCTGCGGAGAAAACTCATTTCAGCCGCTTGTATCCGAGATCTTGTTCTTTCGGTCATAACCCAAAGCTCATGACCATAGATGAGGGTGGGAACGTAGATCGATCGGTAAATTGAGAGCTTTGCCTTTTGACTCAGCTCTCTCTTCACCACGACAGACCGGTACAGCGCCCGCTTCACTGCGGACGCTGCACCTATCCGCCTATCGATCTCACGCTCCAGTTTTCCCTCATTCGTGAACAAGATCCCGAGATACTTAAACTCCTCCACTTGGGGCAGGACCTCCTCCCCGACCCGGAGAGGGCATGCTACCCTTTTCCGGCTCAAGACCATGGCCTCGGATTTGGAGGAACTGATCCTCATCCCGGCCGCATCACACTCGGCTGCAAACCGCTCCAGTGAAAGTTGTAAATCACGAACTGATGAAGCCAGTAGGACCACATCATCTGCAAAAAACAGAGAAGCGATTCTAAGGTCACCAAAACGGATCCTCTCAACACCTTGGCTGCGCCTAGAAATTCTGTCCATAAAAGTTATGAACAGAATCGGTGACAAAGGGCAACCTTGGCGGAGTCCAACTCTCACCGGAAACGAGCCTGACTTACTGCCGGCAATGCGGACCAAGCTCTGACACCGGTCGTACAGGGACCTAACAGCCCATAT
>JBBPBX010043815.1:14797-27747 GCA_038048925.1 Garcialebias charrua
TTATATATATATATATATATATATATATATATTATATATATATATATATATATATATATATATATATATATATATATATATATATATATATATATATATATATATATATTTATATATAGCCGGCAGCGTTATCAATATTTGCACTACACTGCCAACTGAAAAGTAACAAAAATGATCCTAAAAGGATGAAATTACAAAAATCAAAGGATTTATTTAATACTTTACGTACATATATTCTATTCGGCCACGAAATTAACAAAAAATAGAATGATCTTTTAATCCCTAAAACCACGTTTAAATCTCAAATACACGGGTGTGTCGCCACCGCATTTATACATGAAAGTAACCCAAATACATGAAACTAACGACTCGCCGTCGAATGGTCGACACAAAACGCACAATAAAATCATCCGGCCACGTTAATTTGGCTTGAAACAGCGGGGTTCTCTACGGATTTATCCATTAGTAACCCAGCACTACCAATAGGCAGACACAGAGTTAGCGTCTATAGGTAGTCAACAGATTTAATGAAAAGTAACTAAAATACATAAAAATAACGACTCACCGTCAAATGGTCGACACAAAACCCTCAATAAAATCATCCGGCCACGTTAATTTGGCTTGAAACAGCGGGGTTCTCTACGGATTTATCCAAGTACCCAGCACAACCAGTAGCCACAGAACTAGCCCCCGAGTTCACGTCTGACCCGGAAGATGTCAAGATGGAATAGTCCATTTTTAGTAGGGGGATAAAGAAATCGACCGTTTTTTTAATTGCGTATTTAATGATCGTTTTCATCGTAACTATAATTATTTTTATGTTAAATGTACATTAACAAGCAGGATCAATGTTAGTGATGTAGGTGACTGCACGGGGCGAGGCGGGGCCGGGGCCACTGCTGAAATGGGACCCCCAGGCATTTACCTACATGGTAGATCCGAGTCTGTTCTCAGCTCTGCCCCCCTCCCTCCACACCCTTCCTCCTCTGTGCTCTTTACGGTGGGGAAAAAGGTAAAACAAGCAGCATAAGAGCTTGTAAATAAGTTTATTGGTTTTTACTGATAGATAATTAGTTATTAGCGGTACTGCATTTTAAATAAAAATAGCACAAATCCGCTTATGAATTATAAAAGTTAGTCAATTCACAAAAACGCTGACAAAAAGTTTAGGTCCACTGTAAGCGGATTAGCGCTTTAACGCTACCTAGCGTTCATTTGCCCACCACTGCCTTTAATGATGTTAAAATTATAACTATCATAATAAACGTAAGTGTTATATTTATGAGAGTGACGTAATAAACTTGACTTCACTTCCTCTGCTAGATATTGGGTCAAAGGAATGCAGAACCAACAGAAGTAGTTAATTTCACTCCATTTTTTCCAGGATTGTGTCTTTTTGGTCATGATCCATATCTCATAACCAGTGGTGATGGCGTTGGAACGTAGATGGATCAAGAAATCATGAATTTTGCCTTTTGGTTCAGCTCCTTCTGTACCACAACAAACCAGAGCAACACTTTCCTTACTGTGGACGAAGCTCTAATCCATTGATCCACCTCCTGCTTCAACCTGCCTTCACGTGAGAACAAGACCCCCAAATACTTGAACGTCTTTGCTCAAGACAAAGTCTCATCCATAAACCAGAGGTAGCGTTTCACCTACAGACTGTCCTCAGACATCGGCAACCGTCAGTTAAGAAAACTATTTTTTTAAATGAAGCAATGGTTTACAGAAACATGGAGTGACTTTGAATTAGGATTACTTTATTTTTGTCTGAAGTAAAAGGAATGAAAATATATCTTAAAAAGGAAATTGTGTCAAGCAGGTTTTTCAAACTCTTTCTGCCAAAAGGTAACAACTTCTGACAATCAGTTTCCACAACAATGAGACTATAAATCCAAGATTTAACAAGCAAAAAAAGCATGTTTAAGCTTCAACACAACATAGTTTCTTTGAGATTTCTTATTTCTATCATTTTTATCTTCTTGGCTTTTAGACACATGCTGCCTGACATCTTGAATTATCACTTAGTGATCAAAACTTTAAGGATCCTTCCTTCACAAACAGCTGAAAACATTTTGTGCCTAATTTTAAAAATGACATGCAGTGTATTTCAACAGATAATTGTAGGATTCCTCTCTGCAGGTTCCAGAGTCCTGGGTGGCACCAATGAGCAACAGCTTTGGGTCATCTCCTTAACGAGCTCCAGGAAGTGTTCCTTTCCCTCCTAGAGCATTAAGGCTGAGTTAGACTTGCGCTTTGGTCCGCAGGCTGGAGCGCGCGCGCCGCGCGTGCACTCAGCCGTGCGGCGAAATGCGTTCATAGTTTCGCCACTGTGTTTATGGTTGACGCACGGCGGCGCATGGCAAAGTGCTGTTCTTTTACGGACCAGCAGGAGGCAGTACCCTCTAAAACCTGTGCATATGTTGCAAGAAAGGTGTAGAAGAAGAAATCTACCGTAGAAGAAGAACTGTTTGAAATCACACAACAAAAACAAATAGCTTTCCGCTCGCGTGCTGAACTGTTGTCTTTATTTGCGGTTTTAATGCATGGAGTCAGCGGAGGAGAAAGCGATCACGTGACTTTTGGCGAAAAAACAAAAGAAAAGTCCGACTCCAGATCAGGAATGAAGGAGAATTTAATACATTTTGTGTCACAAAACATTCCTCCATGCGTCGCGACGCCGTCTCCACGACCACAGCGGCGCAAACAGCTGCAGGCTCCGGCGTGAAGAGGGTGAAGGCTGTCGGGTTGGGACCTGTCAATCAAATCGTAGCGCCCACGGCGCGCGCATAGGCTTGCGGAGTTTCAAAAATTCAGAGGTGCACGACACGCGCTAATCCCACGCGCGGGGCCAACGCGCAGGGGCGGGGACTGTGAAATTGCGTCACTTTTGGAGCGCGCACCCTCGCGCGCTGCGCGACGCGTCGAGTTTGAATCTAGCTTTAGACACCAACTGAGCCTGCCTCTTGAGTCTCTAATCCTGGATTCCTTGTCTCCTTCCTCGCACCCTCAAGACCAGTACTTACCATTGGGGAAGATGTGGCTGAGAGGTTACAGTGGTCATCCTCCAGTGGGAGAGTTGGGGTTCAATTCCACTAGCAGTCGCATGCCCAAGTGTCCCTGGGCAAGAACCTGAACCCCTCATGGCCTCTGATGTGTGTCCCATCCGTGTATGAAGGTGATAAAGCACTGATTATCCTTTGTACTGTATAGATAAAGTAGAGTGCTGTATGAATGGGTAAATGAGGGCATAGATTGTAATGTAAAGGGCTTTGAGTATCTTAAGATAGAAAGGTGCTATATAAGTACCGGTACAGTCCATTTACCATTGAATATCTGCAATCTCCTCAACCACTTGACCTTCCACTAACCTGGCTGGCCGCTCATATCATCGCAGTACCGGTGTCCCACATCTTTAACCTGTCCATAAGCCAGAACTCCATTCCAGATGCTTAGAAAACAGCCTTTGTTCTACCTTTGCTGAAGGGAGGTGACCCCACCTCACTGAACAATTACCGACCAATCTCTAAACTCTGAATTTTAGCCAAGGTTCTAAAAAAACGGACAAACTCTCAAATCAAAAAGTATTTGGACTCATTTAACATCTTACCTCTCCATCAATCTGGTTTCAGGAAACGGCTGCTTCACTGAAGGTTTTTAATGACATCGTTGAAGCACTGGATGCTAAGGATTATTGTGCTGCACTTTTCTTAGACCTGTCTAAAGCTTTTGACGTTGTGGATCATGACATCTTGAGTCATAAACTCTCAGAAAACGGTTTCTCAGATTATAGCAATGGTTTCTTCTCTAACTATCTTTCAGATTGTAGGAAATGTGTTCAACATAATGGTACTGCCTCCAGTCATTTAACAGTCAACAATGGTGTACCACAAGGCTCAGTCTTAGGACCCACCCTCTTTACAATCTATATAGGTAATGTAGGTGAAAGTATCCCTGATGCATCCTTTCATTTCTATGCTGATAACACAGTTGTTTATTGTTGAGATAAAACAGTTGCTAAGGCTCTCCAGCTTTTGCAATCTGCTTTTGACATCATCCAGTCAGATTTGTTCCATCTCAAACTTGTCCTAAATGCTCTGAACTGGGCGAAAGGGCCTTCTTCTACTCAGCGCCTGTTTCCAAGAATATCTTGCAAAAAGACCTGAAGCGCTTGACCTTGACCTCTCTAAGTGGCTTCAAACATCTTTTAAGTTCCTGGCAAAAACCGATGTAGACATGTTCCTATTTTTAGTTTTCTACACCGCCTTACAATCTAGTTGGTTGTGTTTATTATTATTTTTCTCTGATTCTTTTTCCTTTTGACTGTCCTTTTGGTTGCCATTTTATTTTAATTTGAAAAAAAATTGTATGCCTCTTTTATGACTGTCTGTTGTTGTTGTTGTTGTTGTTGTTGTTAGCTACTGTTGTCATCACTCTTTGTTAAAGAAATCCGGTCTCTCATGTAAATTAGTCCCCGAGGCTCAATGGGATTAACCTGTATAAATAAATGTTGAATAAAAAAAAAACTCTATGATCCTTCCGTAACCCCTCAACCCTGGACCATACCTACCTGGAATACTCTGCTCTCCTCTCACCATCATAATCCTCTCTACCAGTAAGAATTAGCCGACCCATTCATTACCTGCCATTCCCTTCTACAGGATTACTCTTTTCCTACAGGTTTCCCAGGTTCCTTTGTTGTACATATATGTGTATATGTAAATACTGTAAATAAAGTCACTTTAATTATATTGTGTTTGAGTTCCCTCAGTCTTACTCTGGGTTTACCTCCAATTGGTAAATTGGATAATGGGTAAACCAGAGTACAGTATTTTTCTGCACACAGTGGGACCAGAAACTCCAAATTTTCTAGCTTAAAAAACTTAGATTATTCTCTGTTTTAATTCTTAATGCAAAGCAAATCACGTTGTATGCTGCACGAAGGTACTTTACCATTTTTAAGGAAGTCGTTTAAAATGAAACCTATTATTATGATATTTATATAATATTTAATTATTATTTAGACTTTCATACAAATTTACCAGCGTATCAGTTACAAACAAATAGTCTTGCTGAAAATGAACCCCCAAAAAAGTTATGTAGATTATATGCAACTTTCTATTTTGTTGTAACTCAGGAAAAGTTCTGCATTCTTGACGAGCAGGATGCAGAACATTTCCTGAAGGGAAAAAAAATGGAGCTGGAAGTTGAGAAATCCCCTTTATGTTCCCAATTTCGTCATGTTTTAGTCCCAGTGGATGATGAATACAAACAACATTACAATAAACTGCAAGAACCACAATAGGAGGCACCCTGTGCCATCCTTCCAGCTCAAATGAGTCCAGATTGGAGCCACTTTCAGTGACTGTGTGGGCACAGAGAGCCAAACTCACGGATGATTCAAACCTCATGACACGTTCTACAAGAAGGAAAACTAAGTTGAGTTCTCCCTATTGCACAGGAGACCTGTCAGCTGTTATCAGCTTGTTCTGGGCAAATAGCCAAGTCATCAGTCTTAAATAAAACATTACATGGAGCCATGTAATGGTCATTCAGAAGATACTGGGATGGGAGGGACAGCAACAGTTCGAGCCGAGCTTAGAGCAGTGTGGGAAGAGGTGTAAACTAAATCGTCATTAGCTCCCTGCTGTTTGTTTCATCACCATCCCAGCCTCTCGGAGCAGACATCTTCGTCACTGGTTTTCTGAACATCTCCCAGCATGGGCATGCGGTTATTTTGGGCGGCGACAGAAGGATATTGCATTTACATACTGCACAAACAAAAACAAGGAGGAAAAGAAGTAATAATAGGGAACGGGTCTCGCATAAATCTAAGTGTGCGTACCTTAGTTGCATTGATCAGCCTGGAATGGGTTTTTCTGGTTTCTCATCAGAATTCACCTTTTTTTACAGGTGTTAAAGATAATAATTTGAAGAAGTAAACAACATTTCTCTTTTAGAGGCTGACCATGAAGCATCAAATTAGCGCCACGTTCTGACTGAACATACCGCGGCCCAAACTTTATAACAGCACAGGTTGCCTGTGCCGTCGACGCATGAATCAGTCAGTCTCATTCAGAAAAACCACACACCAAACAAAAGAGAACTAAACTGTAAACCATTTCCAGACCCATGTGTGCGCAGCTTCAAGCCCACCTGACAAACTGGGAACAGAACTGCTTTTCAACAAGATCACGTGAACTTGCGTAAATTTGTTCAATTTGTGCATGCAGACATGCAGTGGTGGGCCTCCGACCGCTAGGTAGCGCTATTGCGCTAATCCGCTTATAGCGTAGCTAAATAATCTGTTAGCTTTACAGCGGATTGACTAAGTTTTATAATTCATAAGCGGATTTGTGCTATTTTTATTTAAAATGCAGTACCGCTAATAACTAATTATCTATCAGTAAAAACGAAATAACGTATTTACGAGCAGCGCCGGATGTGGTCCGTGACAAAAAAGCGTCCCCCTCAGTCTCTTGGTGTGTGCTCTCTCTATAGCAGTTAGCAGCCAGTGTGTTACTCTGCAGCCTTATTGCTTGTTTTCGAAGAGTCAGACGAAGACTTTTTAACATGGAGGGTGAACTTGTGGATGTTTCTCAGGGCCTACGCGACGCGTCTGGATTTAAAAATAGAAGTTCGCCACATTAGCACTCTTCAAAATGGCGTCCGCGACGGCCAAAGAAGCCAGGATTTTACAACAAAACACGGTAAAACAATTATTTCTTTGCTGAGAAAAAATATATTTCATAGCTGACGTTACAGGTATTCCCCGATTTACGAGCGAGATCCGTCACAAGGGGGCGCTCGTAAACCGGAAATCTCGTAATTTGGAACGGCCGCCATTGCTCTCGTAAACCCGGAAGTCCGCTCGTAAATTTCGCCAGCGCACCTAAAAACACTCTATTTTCATCTATAAACTACTTTTGAGTGCATAAAAATGATCGGAAACGTGTGTTTATATGCTTAACTTGCTAACTGTAGTGAAAAAACACATGAAAACTCAGTATTTTTTTCGTTTTTTCCAAAAATTCGCAACCCGGAAGTCCGCTCGTAAATTTCGCCAGCGCACCTAAAAACACTCTATTTTCATCTAAAAACTACTTTTGAGTGCATAAAAATGATCGGAAACGTGTGTTTATATGCTTAACTTGCTAACTGTAGTGGAAAAACACATGAAAACTCAGTATTTTTTTCGTTTTTTCCAAAAATTCGCAACCCGGAAGTCCGCTCGTAAATTTCGCCAGCGCACCTAAAAACACTCTATTTTCATCTAAAAACTACTTTTGAGTGCATAAAAATGATCGGAAACGTGTGTTTATATGCTTAACTTGCTAACTGAAGTGAAAAAACACATGAAAACTCGGTATTTTTTTCGTTTTTTCCAAAAATGTGCAGCTCGTAAGTCTGGGACCTCGCAGATCAGAGCGCTCGTAATTCGGGGACTACCTGATATAGCACAAGTTTTTCTGAGCTTGAGAGTTTCACGAAATGGTCAAATCTGCTGGATTTAAAAAAAGTAGTTCACCATTAGGACTCTTCAAAATGGCGTCCGCGACGGCCACAGAAATTAAGAACATAAAATAGACAGGGCAGCAAACTTACATACTCAGGGAATCACAAGGAACTCAGGAGACAGAGGCAACAGGAGACAATGCCAGGACAATGATAAACACAGAGATACAGACTTATTTTTGATTTGATGTTCATTCATTCATTTTAAAAGAACAATACAAAACAGTTTCATCAGATACAAGGATGAATAGACTTTTAGCTGAATGGATGGATGGATAGACAGTTAGCTGGATGGCTGGATGGATGATCTTTAACAAGTTCTAAAATCATTAAAATTTAACCTCAGCTTGTGCCTCTGACCCAACAGAACCTCCTTCAGCAGCAGAACCCTCTGTGGTTCTCTGACTTCATCAGTCTCTCTCCTGGTTCTGGAGGAGTTCTGACCCACTCTTCTTTCCATTGTTGCTTCAGTTCTTTGAGGTTTCTGCTCAGCTCTCTGAAGGTTTCAGGTTCAGGTTCTGGACTCTGACTGGGCCGTTGATTTGATTTGATTTGATGTTTATTCATTCATTTTAAAAGAACAATACAAAACAGTTTCATCAGATACAAGAATACAAGTAGGATAAAATGAAAGGAGCAGAAAGAAGATGAAATCTTATTATATCTGCCCCTTATTTCACAGTTTGTTCAACCAATGATAACCTTCAAACTACATCACAAAATGAATAACTACTTAATTTTTCTAACTGTAATACACAAACACACTAAGCTACATCATATATAGTTTTTGAGCAAGTCCTTTTTGACCTTTTTCTTAAATGTATACATTGGGCAGCACGGTGGCACAACTGGTAGAGCTGCTGCCTCTCAGCGAGAAGGTTGCCGGTTCAAATCCCGGTCCGGGGCCTTTCTGGGTGGAGTTTGCATGTTCTCCCCGTGCATGCGTGGGTTTCCTCCGGGTACTCCGGTTTCCTCCCACAGACCAAAAAACATGCTTGTTAGGCTGATTGGTGACTCTAAATTGACCCTAGGTGTGAGTGTGAGAGTGGATGGTTGTTTGGTGTGAGTGAGACAGGTCCCTCTTGTAAATGAGTCCCCGTGACTCAACGAGGCTAGCCTGTATAAATAAAGGTTGAATGAATGAATTGATTTTGCATTTTTAACATCACTCTCCAGAACATTCCACAATCCAACTCCCTGAATT
This sequence comes from Garcialebias charrua, assembly GCA_038048925.1. Lineage (NCBI taxonomy): Eukaryota > Metazoa > Chordata > Actinopteri > Cyprinodontiformes > Rivulidae > Garcialebias > Garcialebias charrua. Next base: position 23,520 of record JBBPBX010043815.1, read on the forward strand.
GAGGTAGACCGTCCCTTTAAGCTGGTTCTGAATTGTGGTTTGATGAATATCTGTCCCTTTAAGATTGTAATAACTTTGTCTAAATTTCTTTGGATATTTAAAGGTAATGTGTTATTATGAGCCCTATACATAACTGATAAAATACTATATTCTACCAATTCCTGGAATTTCAATAAATTTAGCTGAAGAAACAAGGTGTTTGATGGGTGACTGAAATGTTTTCTGGTGATTACTCTTACAGCTCTCTTTTGTAAAATAAAAACAGGCTTTGTAATTGTTTTGCACGCTTTTCCCCAAACCTCAATACAATAGATTAAATGTGGAACAATGATTGTGTTATACAACATATACAGAGCTTTATCAATTAAAAAATCCCTGACTTTATATACAGGTACATGAACACACAGCATGACAATCACAAACACCTGGACAACAAAATGGAGGAGATAAGCAAGACAATTAACAGAGAGACCAGGGAGTGTAGGGATGGGGACCCATCACCTGAGAGCAACATGCTTACAACTGTTATCTTGAAGTTCTAGGGTGTAGAGAGCCACAGAAACGGTTATGGTAGGCCGGATTTGGCCCACGGGCCTTGAGTTTGACACATGCGATCTAGTGGTACTAAAAGTAACAAAAGAAGAAAAAAAAAACAGCCAAATATGTCTGCAGTTTAGCTAACAGACTTTGGAATGGGTACATTTTGTCCTTGTCAAACCTGTTGAAGAGAACCAAACTAAATACTCTGAAACTCAAACAACTTACTGTATAACAGTTCATGCACCGCTAGTTGGCAGTGTAGTGCAAATATTGCATAACTTGCTGCTACCAATTGTTGAATTTAATTAGCGGATTAGAATTAGCTTCCCCTAATTTTCATAAGACATTAGTGCTTTTGAAATTGCGGACCTAAATAAATTAATTAGTGCTTTAGAAATAGCGGAACTAATTTTTGGATTAGCGTTGCCCACCACTGCAGACATGTTTTTATAGCAGTAACTTTTGGATGACAAGCAATAAATGTTTCTAAATTCAAAGTGCACATTTACTGCTGTCTGCACCTCTTTTACTTTTAGTGTTGTTGTTTGTGTTTTTGTTGTATTTTTTTAAAGCTCTGCTTATGAGTTTGCATCGTATGGTTCTATGTCTTTGTTCTGTTTAAATAATCTTGTGTTAATTTTTTTTAATATTATTATTATTATTATTACTATTATTTTCCTTAAATATGTTGTCCTTATTGTTTCCTGCCCTTCTCACATTTGATTCTGGTTTATTGGATGCAACTCATGCGTTCAGTCACTCGTTCTGCATCTTTAGAATAAAACTCAGCCTGGATTTCTTTTTTTCTCCATCAGTTCTTGTTTGTTCTTCTTGATAAACCAGGTTGAAGACTGAAATATTCTCTTTTTTTTATTTTATTTTTGTATTTATTTGTTTGTTTGTTTGTTAAATGCAACATTTTTTATTAATTCACACAATTTTACCTGCCTTTGGGTCATGTCATAGACATATTTTGACAGCTCAAGTGTCTCCACATTCTTCCTTCTCTTTTTGTTTGGAGGTGAAGCCAGCAGGAACTGATTTATGAAGTTTTCGTGAATTTTTGGAGCTGGCAGTAGCAACGTGGGGCTTCCAGTCCCACCTACCTTCCCCACACATGATCATGACGTCACACATGGGCAAAAAACTTTGACCTTTAGGGGTGCTTAGCCCCCAGTGTTGACAGTGACTCTTGTCTTGAATAACACAGCGGCCATTGGCATCAGAAGCATTTGTAATGTGTGTGTGTGGGGGGGGACACTGGTAGGTAGGTCTGGGGGTCCTCCCACAGAAAAGTTTGCAATAAGTAAATGCCATTTCCTGCATTCTGGTGCATTTTAACGAGTTGTTCAACATCAATAACTATTTTAGACTTAATGGCACAACAAGAAGTAGCCTGACCAACAGCTCCCCTTGTGTAAATGGAGAATGCTACTCTTCTCTCACGCATCCTAACCCCCCCACCCCCAACATTTTCCGACAACTGTATTGCAGCACACAATAGACACACTAGCTAAAATGCTACAGATGTAGCGCTCCACTTCTCTCATGCATCCTACTGCCCCTTACAAATTGAGGTCGCCGATTGGTCATTTGTTGACGAGCCAACTGGATTGATTGACAGGTGGCATAGAGGATCCAACTTGTGCAAAAAAAATCATACATTTTACTGATCCATTTAAGTGTCATAATTTATTCCATACTTATTCCAAATGTATTCAATATTTTGGCGAAGGTGAGATTTGAGAAGAAGCTTCCATACAAAGTCGTAATGATGGTTTCTTTATTTTTCAGGGGTGCTTGAGCAACCTCAAAAAGAGGCTAAAATCGCCACTGGTGTCATATGGACTTTTTTAAAGCCTGAAATACAGTTAAACATATTTAAAACATAAATATGAATAATGAATAGCACCTACGATTCAAAAATATTGAACAACTGAAGAAAATAAGATTGGAGTATGTGTTTTATTTTACTAATATTCATTCATTTGCAGTATGCACACGGTCAAGTTTTGCCTGTTATTTTACACAATCTGATGATTGCTTGAAATATTTTGTTCTTAAGTGACCTCAACCAACAGACTTGAACATGAGCACTCTCCAGAAAACTTTAAACAGTTATATTTTCACCAGGAGGACCGAGAGGCTCGCCGGATCTGACAGCCAGCTGGATCAGGGTGGACGGATTGTATCTGTGACCAGATTCTTTGGATTTGCTGCAGGAGATCCTTCCTGCCCACAGCTATCAGCATCTATAACAACTCTTGAATGGAACCAGGATGATGAGCTACAACAACACTTAATTTCCCTTTGGGATTAATAAAGTATTTTTGAATTTGAATAGAATTTGAATTTTTTAAAAGTATCTTCTTCCTAAACAATTATTATTCTAAACATCATTAATTTGTGGATTGTTGTGTAAAGTACAGCCTGTTTGTTAAAACAGAAGAAAATAAGCAGTCTATGCTAGTGATTCTCAAACTGGGGTCCCCAGACCTCTGGGGGGTCCGTAAGCTGGTTCTTGGGTGTCCACAAAAAACAAACAAAACAACTACAAAAAAAATATATATATATATATATTTTTTTTTTACAAGCACGTCGATGTTTAACAACCCGTCAAATTACACCAAAATGCAGAAAATCACATCTGCTTTATTCAAAATTTTCTGTGGGAGGATCCCTAGACCCCACCCCACCGGCCCACACGCTATTTGCATTCTGGCATCAGTCGGTTTATCTCTGTTTGAAAAGCCTGTTTGAAATTAAAAATTGTTAATTAAGTGCATCTTAAATGAAAAATACCCCATGTTTAAAAGTATAAAACAGGTATTAACAGTATTAAAGAAGAGGTCTTAAGTATTTATGTAACTCAAATATTTCTGTTGCATTAAAGAGACAATTTGAAGAAAATTATTTAATAAACATGAGGGTTATGAGTGGGGCCCTGAACCCAAAATGTTTGAGAACCCCTGGTGCTACGTCTGTGTCTGGTCAGGGAAGTGCACTGCAGTCATCTGGAGTCAAAAATGTAACAATAGCGCTAAGCGCTCTGAATCTTTGAATTGCTCGAACAAACTGATGCTTCGACTCTATTGTTGAAATGAACTCTTTCCCTCCTGCGGCTTCTCATTTGGCTGAAACAATGAGCGCTTCCGTCAGTCGGAGTGGTACTTCAGTGGACCTTAATCTCACTGTTGAATGTTTATGCTTAGCCCAAAAAAGTCTGAATTATGACTGTGCTTTGGCAAATGCGTTTTCTATTAAAAGTCACTTTTGTATTTTCTCCTTCTTTTCTTTGAATGAGAGAGATGAGCTTCGATTTAATTGACAAAGTCATCTCAACACGGCTCGATGACGAAAACCGCTTCCTGGGTTTCAAGAAGTTGTGACGTTTTTGTTTTTAACGTGTTTTCTCAGCATTTTCTCTTTTTTCTTTGTCTTTCAACAGGAAGTTGTTTCAGTTCAATTTTTCACGAGGCGCTGTTTGTGCGATGATTTCTGTCTCATGATGTTGTCTTGGTTTTGAATCATCTCTGACAACTAAAACAATTTATCTACTGAGGAATGAGTTTCAAGGAACACACCCAGCTTTAAAAAAATAAAAGTACCAAATCAACACACCATACTTACATGCACACACACACACACACACACACACACACAAAACCCTGTGCCACCTGGAATAATA
>JBBPBX010043816.1:0-27746 GCA_038048925.1 Garcialebias charrua
GGTTGCATAAACGTAGTAAAACAATTAATACCTTGATCATAAAGCACTTGTGCATTAATTAAATAATAGTTGTGAAGTAGTTTTCAATCAGATTAAAAGTAGAACTGTGTAAGGTCAGCCTGTATAAATAAAGGTTGAATGAATGAATATTATCCTTCACTCTTTTACCAAAAAATGGTTCAGTAGACTGAAAAAAAAGCAAATGGTATTTCCTCTATCAGTTAAGGGGGAGGGAAAATACCCCACCAGAGAGACAAAGAGGATCCTTTGTGATTGGTGGAAGGCAGGAATATCCTGCAGGAGTATAAAAACATGGGTATCCTCCTCCAGCGATAAGACAGAAGGCCCCGGGGTGAAGAGAATTGGATCCAGACTAATCAGGTTGTATGAGGTCTTCCTTGAAACACATAAAATGTCTTTTCTTCCACCCATTCTCTCCCCACTGTCTCCCTGGCTCTCTTTTGAACAAATGTAATGACTTTTAAGAATAGCATAAATGTATTCTGTGACTCTCTTTTAACTTATGATTAATTAAACTGGTTTGGAACTTTAAGTGAGCGTCTGTCATGTGTGTGTATCTCTCCTTCCTGTTCCAAAGTGAACCAAAAAACGAATTCTGGGGCGGATAAGAATCAAAAAGCCAACACAACTTATACTAAGGCCTACATCTGGGTCCGAATTTTGTCCAGGGACCAGATCGGAGTTAGTATTTTTTCTTTTCAAAAACTTTTCCATCACTGTCATAGGCTTGCTAGCTAGAATGCAATGCTGTCACTGCTACAGGTCACGTTCATGCATCACTACTTTTCTTGTTTTAATGTGCAATGCTATGTTCCATACTGTCATCTATCTAGTGATAAGGAAATTACATGATTACGCCGCTAGACACTACTACAGCACAGACATTCGAAAATGGCATATTATTAGATAATTAATTCGTTAAAAAAATGTTTTTAGACCAGTTAAGTGAAATTGGATAATTTCCGCGGCACACCTGACGATCACTCGCGGCACACTAGTGTGCCACGGCACAGTGGTTGAAAAACACTGCGATAGAGCACGTAATTTTCAAAGTAAATTATGTTTATTGTTTATGTTTATGTTTATTAATGTTGTTCATTTTTTTACAAAAGAAACAGTACAAGACAATCCCATAAATGATCATGTACAAAATATAAAAAAATGAAAGGTAGCAGAAAGAAGAATAAATCTTATTATATCTGCCCCTTTTCTCCAACAATCAGATTAAACAATAATAATCTTCAACAAACAGTACAAAATGACTAACTCTTTCTAATTTTCTAACTAATACAATACACATTACGCTATTTCATATATATATTTTTAACACATTCGTTTTGATCATTTTCTTAAATGTAAACATTGACTTGGCATTTTTAACTACATTCTCCAAGCCATTCCATAATCTAATTCCCTGGATTGAGGTAGAACGTCCCTTCAAACTAGTTCTGAATTGTGGTTTTACAAACAAAAATTAAGAGTTTTTATTCATAAACAACCGCAATCCATGCGACCCGGAAGTACACGACTATGGATCGTGCTTCTGCAACAGATTGGGGAATGACAAGGACTCCAGCCAACCATCAGGTGAAAAGGAAGAACCCAGACCAGTGGTTATTCTGTATGTTGCGGGAGTACAGTATCAGAGAAACTGAGACGTTTATTTTTTAAACACAACGTCCCAGTGGCTTTTAAACCCCAAAATACATTACGGCAAAGACTGATTCATCCCAAAGATCAAGTCCCCCAGCACAAACAGAGTAATATTGTGTATGGTGTTCAGTGTCAGGAGGGCTGTGATCAGTCTTACATCGGGGAAACTAAACAGCCACTGGCCAAAAGGATGGCCCAGCACAGAAGAGCAACATCATCAGGCCAGGACTCTGCGGTTTACACCAGGCATGGGCAAACCCCGGCCCGCAGGCCACATACGACCCATTGGGCTTTTTAATTGGCCCACCGAAATTATCCAAAATTTGGACTATTAAATATTTTATATATATATACATGGTGTATATAATTATTTTTAAAAAAAAAACTTTAATTTTCAGGGTGCTGAAAATTAAAAAAAAGAGGTTAAAATTACCACTGGTTCAAATTATATTTAAAAAACTGCATTTAATAGGGGGGGGGGAAACTGGTGTCGTTTTACCTGTAGTTCCAGCATGTCCCCAGTCGAGACGCACTACAGTCATTGGTGTGTAGAGGCAAATGGAAAAGAAGTAATTTCTTCTTCTACGCTTTTTTAATTTTTACTTTGCCCTACGAACTCGTCTGTAAAAACGTGTTTATCAAAGAAAAGAAGTGTACAGTGAGTGCTGAGTGTTTAAAATGGTGGACAACAACATATTGTTTCACTGAGGTCCAATCAAAGGCAGTTTTTATGCCAAGAAATTGTCACGATTTTCAAAGAGTACACTTTGCTAACTGCTAACTATGCTAGCAAGCCTTTCTCGGATGGCCGTTTTTAAAAAAGAAACATTATAAAAACAGAGCAGGTCTATTTTGTCTGGAGAGACAAGACAAGTTAGAAAAAATCAGTTTATCATGCATGACTGTGACTCACCTTGTGGAACTGACTGATGAAGATTTAGTCAGCAAAATAAGCTTAAAAGCAGAGTCCTTTAAGTTATGGTTTGTTAGCACTGGATGAATGTAATAAAAGACACTGCTCAGCTCCTATTTTTTATCTGGGATTAACAACAGTTTTGAGATAATGGAAGTGTTTTTGACCCTGGAGTCTCTGAAAGGAAAAACACGGAGAGATGATTTTTATAACCGTCTGCTGTCATCGAGAATGAAGCTACGGTGGAGTAAACTTCAGTGTCAATGGACGCATCATCAAATTTAACTGGGAATGTTGGGCTGCTGACAAGAATCCAGGATAAAGTGAAAGAGGAAGACTCTGACCAAGATGTTACTTTTCATCTATCAGGAATCACTGTAAGTCATGCTTTGTGTGTGAAACTGTTAAATGTGTGTGAATTATCCCCCCAAAAAAGTGAAAGCCAAAAAGGTGTGAATTATTGTCCATGTACAGTACTCTGTTGTGATGCTGCATAGAGGAGCTGCAGGAGAATGACGCCTTCTTCCATTCCCAACCTGCTGCAACTGACCTGCCGTCATCAACTTTAGAGCCTGTAGTTATAAAGTTTTGTGAGGAGTTTGGAGAGGTGAGCTGCCAATTTATTTGGACTTTTCTCCTGTACGCCATTAGCATAGTGAGGTAAGAGACTTGTGGTTTGGTGAATTTTATTTTTCTTCTGGTAAGAGAAAATACAGTGGTTTGTTTTGTTTGTTGTTTTGGCCTGAAGTTTGTAAGACCCCACAAAGTCAATAATTTCACAATTGTAAATAAAATCACTGTTCTATCATGTAATCCTGACTTAGTGGTTGCTTAAGTGATGCAGAAGGTGGAGTCGCCCGTATTTAATTGCATCCTGGCGAATGCTATTGCGCTGGGGTGTAACATCTCACAAACACTCTGTCCATCTGTTCCTGGCCTGGCCCTTTGCTCCAATTTTAGAACTCAGTGTGGCCCGCGAGTCTGAAAGTTTGTCCACCCCTGGTTTATCAGAGTCAGAGAGTCAGTCAGAGAGTCTTTATTGTCATTTGCACCGCATGTGGTACATGTGATGAAAACGAGATTATGTACACAGGGTCCCAGTTACATCCAACAACAAATGCAAGAGAAAAACAGTAATGACATCTAGGATTAACTAAGAAAAAAACATCAACTAGTAATACACTAAGCCCTAATTTAATAGAAAAACATCATTATAAACAGCAGCACGAACACGAGTCTGCAGTGGTGGGCACAGACCGCTAGAGAGCGCTAAAGCGCTATTCCGCTTACAGTGGACCTAAACTTTTTGTCAGCGTTTTTGTGAATTGACTAACTTTTATAATTCATAAGCGGATTTGTGCTATTTTTATTTAAAATGCAGTACCGCTAATAACTAATTATCTATCAGTAAAAACCAATAAACTTATTTACAAGCTCTTATGCTGCTTGTTTTACCTTTTTCCCCACCGTAAACAGCAGAGGAGGAAAGGGTGTGAGGGGGAGGGGGGCAGAGCTGAGAACAGACTCGGCTCTACCATGTAGGTAAATGCCTGGGGGTCCCATTTCAGCAGTGGCCCCGGCCCCGCCTCGCCCCGTGCAGTCACCTACATCACTAACATTGCTCATGCTTGTTAATGTACATTTAACATAAAAATAATTATAGTTACGATGAAAACGATCATTAAATACGCAATAAAAAAAACGGTCGATTTCTTTATCCCCCTACTAAAAATGGACTATTCCATCTTGACAACTTCCGGGTCACTCAGAGGTGAACTCGGGTGAACTGTGACTACTGTTTGTGCTGGGTACTTGGATAAATCCGTAGAGAACCCCGCTGTTTCAAGCCAAATTAACGTGGCCGGATGATTTTATTGAGGGTTTTGTGTCGACCATTTGACGGTGAGTCGTTATTTTTATGTATTTTAGTTACTTTTCATTAAATCTGTTGACTACCTATAGACGCTAACTGTGTCTGCCTGTTACACCGGTAGTGCTGGGTTACTAATGGATAAATCCGTAGAGAACCCCGCTGTTTCAAGCCAAATTAACGTGGCCGGAGGAGTTTATTGTGTGTTTTGTGTCGACCATTCGACGGCGAGTCGTTAGTTTCATGTATTTGGGTTACTTTATGTATAAATGCGGTGGCGACACACCCGTGTATTTGAGATTTAAACGTGGTTTTAGGGATTAAAAGATCATTCTATTTTTTGTTAATTTCGTGGCCGAATAGAATATATGTACGTAAAGTATTAAATAAATCCTTTGATTTTTGTAATTTCATCCTTTTAGGATCATTTTTGTTACTTTTCAGTTGGCAGTGTAGTGCAAATATTGATAACGCTGCCGGCTATATATAAATATATATATATATATATATATATATATATATATACAGGGAACCCTCGAGTTACGACACCTGCGACCTACGGCAACGCAGACTTACGACAGGCCTCTTTGAAAGAATGCCGTCGACATACGACCGAAAAAACGGACTTACGACAGAAATACATTGGAAGTATGTAATCGAGATACGGCAAAAAAAGTGCGACACTACGGCAAGCGGCAAGGTGGGGGAGGGGTACACACCTTGAGTGTTCGCGCATGACAGTGGGCGTGACCCTGTAGTAGGGGTGGGGCGACACTGCCGTACTATTTAAAGGGACGCGCCATCTTGACCAGTTGTTGAGTTTCGGCGAGAGAGAAAAGCAAACGTACGTACACTTTATCGATCATCATTAGCATTGCATTCAGTTAGCATTAGGTTTAGCGAGAGGTATTTTATTAGCCACAGGTAGCATAGGTTTTAGCGAGCGGTATTTTATTAGCCACAGGTAGCATAGGTTTAGCGAGCGGTATTTTATTAGCCACAGGTAGCATAGGTTTTAGCGAGCGGTATTTTATTAGCCACAGGTAGCATAGGTTTTAGCGAGCGGTATTTTATTAGCCACAGGTAGCATAGGTTTTAGCGAGCGGTATTTTATTAGCCACAGGTAGCATAGGTTTTAGCGAGCGGTATTTTATTAGCCACAGGTAGCATAGGTTTAGCGAGTTTTTTTTTAGACATTTTTTTTTTGTGAGAGAGAAATAAAATGGGACCCAAGAGGCCTTCGAAGTCCGCTGATAAGGGTGCGGGTAAGAAACCCAGGCAGACCATAACCCTTGAGACGAAGCTAAAGATAGTTAAAATGTGTGATGGGGGCATGTCAGCGACCGAGGTAGCATTGAAGCTAGGCTTTCCGCGTTCGACGGTGGGGACGATCAAGGCAGACAGAGAGAGAATTCTGGACCAAGTGCGTCGTTCCGCACCCATGAAGTCCACAATTATAACAAAACAGAGAACGGGTGTTTTGGTGGAGATGGAGAGGTTGCTGTTGGTTTGGATCGAGGACAATGCTCAAAGGCGCGTGCCCGTGAGCATGGCCGTGATCAGGGAGAAGGCCCGCATGATTTACAGCACGCTGAAAGCTAGGAGTCAGGGAGGTGCGGGGGAGGAGGGAGGTGCGGGGGAGGAGGGGGCAGGACAGAGCGAGCCAGGCGAAGGCACGTCACAACAGAGCGACTCAGGCGAAGGCACGTCACAACAGAGCGATCCTGGAGAAGGGACGTCAAGCAGCACGTCAGGGAGGGGTGCTGTGGGAGAGGGGGACACTGGACCTGATGGATTCACTGCCTCCAAAGGATGGTTTCAGCGCTTCAAGGACAGAGCAAATTTGCACAACCTAAAAATACAGGGTGAGCACAGGAAACCCTCAAGTTACGACACCTGCGACCTACGGCAACGCAGACTTACGACAGGCCTCTTTGAAAGAATGCCGTCGACATACGACCGAAAAAACGGACTTACGACAGAAATACATTAGAAGTATGTAATCGAGATACGGCAAAAAAAGTGCGACACTACGGCAAGCGGCAAGGTGGGGGAGGGGTACACACCTTGAGTGTTCGCGCATGACAGTGGGCGTGACCATGTAGTAGGGGTGGGGCGACACTGCCGTACTATTTAAAGGGACGCCATCTTCACCACGTTGTTGAGTTTCGGCGAGAGAGAGAGAAAAGCAAACGTACGTACACTTTATCGATCATCATTAGCATAGCATTCAGTTAGCATTAGGTTTAGCGAGAGGTATTTTATTAGCCACAGGTAGCATAGGTTTAGCGACAGGTATTTTATTAGCCACAGGTAGCATAGGTTTAGCGAGCGGTATTTTATTAGCCACAGGTAGCATAGGTTTAGCGAGCGGTATTTTATTAGCCACAGGTAGCATAGGTTTAGCGAGCGGTATTTTATTAGCCACAGGTAGCATAGGTTTAGCGAGCGGTATTTTATTAGCCACAGGTTAGGTAGCATAGGTTTAGCGAGTTTTTTTTTTAGACATTTTTTTTTTGAGAGACAAATAAAATGGGACCCAAGAGGCCTTCGAAGTCCGCTGATAAGGGTGCGGGTAAGAAACCCAGGCAGACCATAACCCTTGAGACGAAGCTAAAGATTGTTAAAATGTGTGATGGGGGCATGTCAGCGACCGAGGTAGCAGCGAAGCTAGGCTTTCCGCGTTCGACGGTGGGGACGATCAAGGCAGACAGAGAGAGAATTCTGGACCAAGTGCGTCGTTCCGCACCCATGAAGTCCACAATTATAACGAAGCAGAGAACAGGTGTTTTGGTGGAGATGGAGAGGTTGCTCTTGGTTTGGATCGAGGACAATGCTCAAAGGCGCGTGCCCGTGTGCATGGCCGTGATCAGGGAGAAGGCCCGCATGATTTACAGCACGCTGAAAGGTAGGAGTCAGGGAGGTGCGGTGGAGGAGGGAGGTGCGGGGGAGGAGGGGGCAGGACAGAGCGAGCCAGGCGAAGGCACGTCACAACAGAGCGACTCAGGCGAAGGCACGTCACAACAGAGCGACTCAGGCGAAGGCACGTCACAACAGAGCGATCCTGGAGAAGGGACGTCAAGCAGCACGTCAGGGAGGGGTGCTGTGGGAGAGGGGGACACTGGACCTGATGAATTCACTGCCTCCAAAGGATGGTTTCAGCGCTTCAAGGACAGAGCGAATTTGCACAACCTAAAAATACAGGGTGAGCATTTAATTTCTCTTTTTTTTTTTTGTTACAGGTACAGGTAGTCCTTGACTTCCGATTTAAAAAAAAAATTCATTTTACTGTTTTTGTGTGCATTTAAACAGGAGAGGCAGGCAGTGCTGACCACGCAGCAGCTGAGGCCTTCCCTGACAAACTGGCTGAGGTCATCAGGGACGGCGGGTACACTGCCCAGCAAGTGTTTAATGTCGATGAGACAGGCCTGTTCTGGAAGCGTTTGCCCAACAGGACCTACATTAGCAGAGATGAGCGAATAGCAGCAGGTCACAAAGTTGGCAAGGAGCGCCTGACCTTGCTGCTTGGGGGGAATGCTTCTGGGGACTGCAAACTCAAGCCCTTGTTGATTTACCAATTTGAAAACCCCAGAGCCTTCAATCATGTTGATAAAAAAAGGCTTCCAGTCTATTGGGCATCAAATAGGAAGGCCTGGGTAACGCTGGAAGTGTTTTCAAAATGGTTTAAGCAACATTTTGTGCCAGATGTCAAGCGTTTTTGCATTTCCAAAGATATTCCCTTTAAAGTCCTGCTGGTGTTGGACAACGCTCCAGGACACCCCCCTGATCTCACCGACATTAACCCGGCTGTGCAGGTGGTGTACCTTCCTCCTAACACCACCTCGCTGATCCAGCCGATGGACCAAGGGGTGATAAGTACGTTTAAGGCGTACTATCTCCAGAGGGTCATTCGTAACGCTTTGGAGGCAACCGGAATGACTCCAGGTGTCAGCCTCAAAGACTTCTGGAAAAAATACAACATCCACGATGCTGTGCTGAACATTGATCACTCCTGGAATCGTGTGACTCAGAACAACCTGAGCGGCGTGTGGAAGAAGGTGTGTCCACAGCTTGTTCAACAGGTACACGATTCCAGGGAAGTTGACAATGTCATTGAGGACGTTGTGAGGATGGGCAGGTCACTGGACCTCGAGATGGACGTGGATGATGTCCAAGAGCTTCTGGGTACAGAAGGAGAGGAGCTGTCAGTGGACGACCTCATTCTCCTCGACAGGCACATCCCGGCTGAGGAAGGGGAGCAGGCCGACCCTAACCCACCCAAGACCTTCAGCCGGCAGGAGTTGGCATTGGCTTTCAAAGAGTTCCACAGCGGCTTGGCCCGGTTAGAGAAGCAGGACGAAGATGGGGAGAGGTTTGAGAGGGCTCGAAGAGTCATCTTGGGCGGGCTTGCGTGTTATCAGCAGATCCTGGACGAGAAGAAGCAAGAGGCTGTGCAGAGCAGCATGTTAAGGTTTGTCACCAACGTCTCTGCAGCTCCTCCAGGATCTGCTGGTGCACCAGAAGATCCAACACCAGCCAGTCCTCCTGCAGCAAGCCAGGATGACTCCATGGACAACTCAGCCTCTCTCCAGTAAAAGACGCCTCCCCTCTCCGCCTCCCCTCTCCCTCCCTCCAGGTGATGAATTGTTATTTTTATTTTTCAGAGTTGTGTCACGTTACACACAGTAACTTCATCTGTTAATCAATTTGTATCTGCTTCTGTTCACAGCCTGCTGCTCCTCCTCCTCCTCCACCTCCTCTCCACCAGCTCCACCATCCCATCACTGACCTGCCCACCTTCACATAACAGCACAGCATCGTGTGAAAGGTACAGCAAAGACATGTCAATGTTTTTTCCTGTAGTTTTTGTTTTATGCTACATCTACTGTAAACATCACCGCTCTCTCGACAGCCTCCAAAGCGTCACGCCCCCTTGGTCCATCAACACATGTGCACCACACCACACAGGTAAGGAGAAGTTGTTGTTGTCTGTGTTTTCATTCTTTGCAGATGTTCACGTCTGTGTGTGGGTTTATACAGAACCACCTGTTGCTCTTGCCTCATGGACCAGGCTATGGAAGTGAACTTCCACCTGTTGCTCTTGCCTCATGGATGGACGTGTGTCCACTCTGTCCTGCCTGCCTGCCTCTCTCCCTCTAGCACCTCTCCATCATTGCACCACACCAATCAGGTTAGGACAAGATGTTTGCCATCTTCAGGTGTTCACAGGCCCACCTGTAGGTGCTCATGTTCATTTTTGTGTTGTAATGTTTTCACAGCTCACATCGTGGACTTTCCTCATGGATGGATGTGTGTCCACTCTGTCCTACCTGCCTGCCTCTCTCCCTCTAGCACCTCTCCATCATTGCACCACACCAATCAGGTTAGGACAAGATGTTTGCCATCTTCAGGTGTTCACAGGCCCACCTGTAGGTGCTCATGTTCATTTTTGTGTTGTAATGTTTTCACAGCTCACATCGTGGACTTTCCTCATGATGGACGTGTGTCCACTCTGTCCTACCTGCCTGCCTCTCTCCCTCTAGCACCTCTCCATCATTGCACCACACCAATCAGGTTAGGACAAGATGTTTGCCATCTTCAGGTGTTCACAGGCCCACCTGTAGGTGCTCATGTTCATTTTTGTGTTGTTATGTTTTCACAGCTCACATCGTGGACTTTCCTCATGGATGGACGTGTGTCCACTCTGTCCTACCTGCCTGCCTCTCTCCCTCTAGCACCTCTCCATCATTGCACCACACCAATCAGGTTAGGACAAGATGTTTGCCATCTTCAGGTGTTCACAGGCCCACCTGTAGGTGCTCATGTTCATTTTTGTGTTGTTGTAATGTTTTCACAGCTCACATCGTGGACTTTCCTCATGGATGGACGTGTGTCCACTCTGTCCTGCCTGCCTGCCTCTCTCCCTCTAGCACCTCTCCATCATTGCACCACACCAATCAGGTTAGGGCAAGATGTTTGCCATCTTCAGGTGTTCACAGGCCCACCTGTAGGTGCTCATGTTCATTTTTGTGTTGTTGTAATGTTTTCACAGCTCACATCGTGGACTTTCCTTATCGATGGACGTTTGTCCACTCTGTCCTGCCTCTGTCGTGCAGGACATCAGTCCTGCCATCTGCCTCCATCCATTACCTGTGTCAACACCTTCTGCATGTATGACTGCTGCCAAAACAAACAAAAAAACACCTTTGCTGATGGACAGAACTGTTCACATCAGGACCACACCGCTGAGCTCACACCTGGCCTAAAATGCTCCCATCATTCATGGTTGAGCACTGGCTAAGCAGTTCCATCTGATCCAGGTTTGAACTTGAGAAAAACATCAGTGTCTACCTACACTTCAGTCAAAGTAAGGACATTTTGTTTCCTTGTTTCCTTTTTCTGCTGCTTCTAGCTTTTTTAGAGTTCATGGACTTTTTCATGCACATGGACTGCACACCAACACCACATGGACTGCACTGGTTTCAAAAACATGATGGTTGCAACATGTTAACAGCTGCTGCTCAAAGAGAAGTGTTCATGTTTCATGGTTGACATGTTTTTGCTGCTGCTGGATGCATGGATGAATGCATGGGAGTTCCTTATCATTTGCTGGATTTTGATGTTGACACCTGCTGCACTAAGACAGGTGATCATGTTTCCTGGTTGACATGTTTTAGCTGCTGCTGGATGCATGGATGGATGGATGCATGGGAGTTTCCTAATCATTTTTTGCATTTTGATGTAAACACATGGACTGCACACCAACACCACATGCACTGCACTGGTTTCAAAAACATGATGGTTGCAACATGTTAACAGCTGCTGCTCAAAGAGAAGTGTTCATGTTTCATGGTTGACATGTTTTTGCTGCTGCTGGATGCATGGATGAATGCATGGGAGTTCCTTATCATTTGCTGGATTTTGATGACACCTGCTGCACTAAGACAGGTGATCATGTTTCCTGGTTGACATGTTTTAGCTGCTGCTGGATGCATGGATGAATGCATGGGAGTTCCTTATCATTTGCTGCATTTTGATGTTGACAGCTGCTGCTCAAAGAGAAGTGTTCATGTTTCATGGTTGAACTCATTTGCAGATTATGGCTGAGAACTGTTCAGGAAGAGATTTGTATTTTGTATGCTTTGTCTGTGCTGAAAAAAACATTTCAGTACTGTACCTGTACATGCTGTACTGGTTTTGTGTGTTTATGGATGAATGTGTGGTATAATGTGTTATCTAAGTGTTTGTAAATAAAGTTCTGTGCATGTTTATGGCACAGGATGTCCGCTTGTTCATTCTCATGCCGTTAAATGTGTGTGCGGCGCTCCGTTAGCGGTATAGCCGCGACCTACGGCAGAAATGCGGACCTACGACAGGCACGTGTTTTTGGTCCGCGAGATACGACAGAATCGACCTAAGTCACACCCGTAGGTCCGGATCCCTGACGTAACTCGAGGGTTCCCTGTATATATATATATATATATATATATATATATATATATATATATATATATATATATATATATATATATATATATATATATATAATATATATATATATATATATATATATATATATATATATATATATATATATATATATATATATATATATATATATATATATATATATATATAATATAGAAATATATAAATAGCGGATTAGATTAGCTTCCCCTAATTTTCATAAGACATTTGTGCTTTTGAAATTGTGGACCTAAAAAAATTAATAAGCGTTTTAGAAATTGTGGAACTAATTTTTTAATTAGCGGTGCCCACCACTGCGAGTCTGTATGAGCAGATGGTAACAGATGAACACAGCAACATGAAAACAGATCAGCATCAGCATGATGTGATATTTTGCAGTGTTTATTCATATTGATTATTTATTCATGAGTCTAACAGCCTCAGGGTAGAAGCTGTTCCTCAGTCTAGTGGTTCTACATTTGATGCTCCTCAACCTCCGTCCTGAGGGGAGTGGGGCAAAGAGTGAGTGTGCTGGGTGAGTGAGGTCTTTCATGATGCAGGTGGCTCTTTTCCTGCATCTGGAGGTGTAAATGTCTGTGATGGTGGGGAGACTGACTCCAACAGACTTCTGTGCAGCCTTCACCACTCTCTGTAGAGCTTTCCTCTCTGCAACTGTGCAGCCTCCATGCCACACGTTGATGCTGGAGCACAGGATGCTCTCCACTGCACACCTGTAGAAGGAGGTGAGGACTGGGCTGCTCAGACCAGCTCGTCTCAGCCGTCTGAGGAAGTAGAGTCTCTGATGACCTTTCTTGATCAGGCTGGTGCAGCGGCAGCCGCCACTAGAGGGCGCTAGGGGCGCCGCCCCTCCTTGGAACTGCAGCTCTTCACCATTTGAAGATTTAATTTTTTTATAAAAATGAAATAATAAAATAAAAATATTTCGAAATGTATGCATATATGTTTTTAGTTGTGTAGGATAAATATTTTATGAGTAATGATTGTTTGTTTCAAAAAACGTTTTTCTGATTGTGACGTACTTCCGGTTCCCCGCTGGGCGCCGCCTGCGGCTTTTCCATTGAATCTAATTATAACTAGCGCTAGCGCATGCGCAGTTTATGTCCCATCTGTCCAAAACTATTGGACTGTACAGGTCGCATTTTCCGTCGCCCTCGAGCCTGGACTCGTCTCGTGATCGCTGCGTTCGCCAGCGTGTTTCCGGTTTGACTGCCGAGGAGGGAGGGGGAGTGGGGGACTCTCTGTTTACACAGTCAGAGCTGATCACACGCAACTAGCGACGTTGAACAGCAGTAATTATTAATGGTGCCTTTCTACACAGGTAAGCAAGTAATAATTAGTGAGTTGTTTAATAAGCGCACATGAGCAAAGTTTGAGCTGATCATCTGTGTGCGTGACGTGGTGTCGTGTGTTGCGGTCAGTCCCACAGTAGCTAGCTACTAGCTGTGCTTATGAACGTTGTGGTGTTTCTTTATCTAATGCTTATTACTATTCCTGACTGATATGGCTCTCAACTAGATGTTACAAAAGTGTTTTCTAAATGTTATGTGTTTAATATTATGATTATCAGGTGTTTATGTATTAATATTTTGATTATCAGATGTTCGTGTGTTAATATAATGATTGTCAGTTGTTTATGTGTTAATGTTATGATTATCAGATGTTCATGTGTTGTGTTAATATTATGAATATCAGATGTTCATGTGTTAATATTATGATTATCAGATGTTCATGTTTTTAACTCAAGCTTGTGTACAAAAGTTGAGCTGAAGTCAAACCTGTTAAATATCAGACAATATAAACTTTTATATTCACCAGATGTCTGCTATATCAATCAATCACCTTTATTTTTCCAGGTAGAGTCCGTTGAGATGGAGATCTCTTTTACAAGGGTGACCTGGTCAAGTGGTCAGCAGCACACGTCACATGGTAATTGACAATAAGCATTTGCATTTACCAACAAAGATGGTTTTATGAACCTGTTTGTAGCAGCCCTTAAACATTTTTCTTCCACTGTACAGGAGGACATGGCAGGAGGTGATGATGAGGGGATCCTCTGGTCCAGCCTGGATGTTTCTGAGAAGTGGAGTCGCCACCGCACAACCCACATAATACGGTACCCAAATACTGTAATAATACAATAGCAGTGAGGAGGCTAGAAGCAGCTCTGTTCAACCAGTTACCAGTTACACTCATGGTCTCTTAAAATAACTGGACAGTACATGTATTTTTCTTTTAATGTTAGTGTTTTGTAAAAATACAAGCAGTGCTTTTCTTATTCTTGTCCTTATCCCCTTCATTTCTTAATACAGTGTATTTGTAGCTGGAGACCACTTCCACTGCAGATCCACTTATGTTCAGTGGGGTGTGGGTGTGTTTGTTCCTTCTGAAGTCCACAATCATCTCCTTTATCTTCTTCACATTCATGTGAAGGTTATTCTCTTTGCACCAGCTCTCACTTTATACTCATCAGACCAGTGGTCACTCTTTCAGGGATGAAGATGTTCACATCCTTGATAGAGAGGAATGATGGTATGAGAGAGGAGTGAATGAAGCCATCTTTGTTTTTCTTTTAAACCTTTATTTTACGAGGAAGAAATCCATTGAGATTATTAATCTCTTTTACAAGGATGTCCTGGACAATATGCATGTACCGGTACTGCAAAAAAGCTTTGTGTAGAGAAAACATTGATGGGCAGTTTCTCTTCACAAAGCTTTTTTGCTGTATTTGCATATTGTCCAATTGAGGTTAGCAAACACAAAAATGGCTAAAACTATGTGAATCAAGTTCAGGTTTCAGTGTTAGTTTCCAAGTTTCAAATAAGTTTTAAATAATAATGTGCATACAAATGTATGTATGTATGTATGATCTATTAATAAAGCCTTAACAAATCAATTGTAAAGAACCCTTAAAGTGCTCCTGGCTTTTATTTAAACCTTAAACATATAAGGTAGCGGGTGATTTGAATGCGTGTATGAATGGGTGGATGGCTGATACTGTGAAGCGCTTTGGGGCCCCTCATAGGGGGCTGGAAAGAGCTGTATAAGTAAGCTCCATTTACCATTTACCATTTGCATCCCTTCAAGGAATGGTAATCTAAACTGTTTTTTGTCTCCTGTTGAGGAGTGACGAGAGAACATTGGAAATACTTTTTGTTCATCTGGTTTATCTTGTTAGCTGGACAACTTGAAATATAAGTGAGTTCCCAATTTCCATTTCGTTGTGTGACTGCATACGTATAAAAAAAAGATAATCAAAAACTGTGTTGCCATGTCAGCATGAAGCTAAAGGGTTCTTTTTTTTTTCTTTTTTACTCCAATATGTATTTTTTTTTTTTTTTTTTTTAATTTTATTTATTTTATTTTTTATTTTTTTTAATAGAGAGAAAGAAAGAAAAGAGAAAGTGAGACAACAAAACAACAATTATCCACAAAAAGAGCACAAGGCAAACACACCAAACCTCCGTCCACAATCCTGCAAAGCACATGACAGAACACAGCAACGAAACATACAAGCATAAAGACTGATAATATTCATGACCTTGCAGTAGATTTCTATAAATACACATACCCATACCTACAAATATATATACAGTATACATACATATATATTTATATTCATTTATATACCCATCTACATATATCTACATATACATCCCTGCATCCATTTGTGTGTGGTTGTGAGCATGCATAAGTGAATAAGGTTCCTCCAATAGAACATTTAGTAGCGATTGTGAAGCATCAGAGATCCGTCCCCCCAAAGCCCGAGACAGACGAAGGGGCGATCAAAGCCCAAGACCCCAGGAAGGACCCCGAGCCCAGAGTCCCCAGGACCACCCGAACAGGACGAGCCACTCGTCCACTCCCCAGATCCGACCAAGGGGAAGAACCGGACGAACCCCACCAGGGACCACACACAATGACCCCCCGGGGTCAACAGCGACAATACACAGGCCCCCGCCGGAGCCCGCTGCACCGACGTAGCCCCAGGGCCGGTCACCGAGGCCCGGGCACCGGGGACGCCCATCCCTCAGGTCCAGACCCGACAGGACCAGAGGACCCGAGCCCCACCAGGCAGCCACCAGGCCGAGCCGACAAACGCCCAAGCGCCCAGCCCCAGATAGTGAGGGCCCCAAGCACGCCCGCAGGCAGAGGAACACCCACCAGGGGGCCACGTGGCAGGAGCGCGACACTAGGTAGCCTCAGAAGTATCAGAGAGGGGGCAGTCCAAGTCCCAGCCTGACACTTAAACATTCATACACAGACACACTCATTCAGACCCACCCTCATCCTCACCCTCAGTCACAGAAAGACAAACAATAACGACACGCTCCATTCATAATCCCGATGCACACTCTATACCCCCTAGGTCCAAGACATGTACTTGCTCCCTACATGGGGCAGCCCACATCCAAACCCAGGAGGTAGGCCCATTCATTCTGGGGTAAGCTAAAGGGTTCTGAAACATTGGGGCAGCTGTGGCTGAGTGGTTAGAGGAGTTGTTCTCCAATGGAATAGTTGGGGGTTTGATTTCACCAGCAGTCACATGCCGAAGTGTACCTGGGCAAGACACTGAACCCTTCCTTGCCTCGAATATGTGTCGCATCTGTGTATGAATGTGATAAAGCAATGATTATTCCTTGTACAGATCTAGTAGAGTGCTGTATGAATGGGTAAATAAATGGTAAGTGGTAAATGGAGCTTACTTATGCCCCTTTTCCACCGGTCGGCTCGGGTCGGATGTTACGTCATATGTGCGTCGCAGAGACCCCCTTTCATCCTTTTCCACCGGATATTCCGTGCTAAGCCGCGCGAGATTTCCTGAGATTTTCGGGCTGCTTTCAGAGGGGTACTGAGGCGAGCTCACCCGCTCCGGAAGGAGGGAGGAGGAGACGAGAGCTGTTTTTACGGAAGCGAGGGACGCGATCACTGCAGGACTTTTACATGATAAACACGGTAAAAACAATTATTATTTTTTAAATTTATAGCAAAGATGGGTCTTCAGCTGAACGTGTCCTTAATAAAATCACGTACTGCTCAAAACTGCAGGATTTTAAAAAAATAGGTTCGCCACGAGCAACACGCGGCGCGCGGGCGGCTTTATGTCTTTAAATGTAGCTCAATGAACAGATATAAAATATATTTCATAGCTGACTTTAATAGTACGAGGGCTCCTGAGCTTAACCACGCTTTAATATTGTCACGTATGGTCAAATGTGCTGCATTTAAAGTAGTTTCGCTTTGACTTTTTCCAAAACCTGTGTTTGCACAACGAAAATAAATTATAAAAATTCGAATTTTATTTCAAATAACTCCAACAGGATACATTTCGTATATGAACATGTTGTGATCACACTAGATTTTTTTGAAAAATATCAGCTTTGTGGTTTTTGATAGAATTGATAATATGTGAAACAAAGTAGAAAATAATGGACGTAGGTTGACACATTTATGTCTATAAAACATTGAATTTTATTTCAAATAACTCCAACAGGATACATTTCGTATATGAACATGTTGTGATCACACTAGATTTTTTTGAAAAATATCAGCTTTGTGGTTTTTGATAGAATTGATAATATGTGAAACAAAGTAGAAAATAATGGACGTAGGTTGACACATTTATGTCTATAAAACATTGAATTTTATTTCAAATAACTCCAACAGGATACATTTCGTATATGAACATGTTGTGATCACACTAGATTTTTTTGAAAAATATCAGCTTTGTGGTTTTTGATAGAATTGATAATATGTGAAACAAAGTAGAAAATAATGGACGTAGGTTGACACATTTATGTCTATAAAACATTGAATTTTATTTCAAATAACTCCAACAGGATACATTTCGTATATGAACATGTTGTGATCACACTAGATTTTTTTGAAAAATATCAGCTTTGTGGTTTTTGATAGAATTGATAATATGTGAAACAAAGTAGAAAATAATGGACGTAGGTTGACACATTTATGTCTATAAAACATTGAATTTTATTTCAAATAACTCCAACAGGATACATTTCGTATATGAACATGTTGTGATCACACTAGATTTTTTTGAAAAATATCAGCTTTGTGGTTTTTGATAGAATTGATAATATGTGAAACAAAGTAGAAAATAATGGACGTAGGTTGACACATTTATGTCTATAAAACATTGAATTTTATTTCAAATAACTCCAACAGGATACATTTCGTATATGAACATGTTGTGATCACACTAGATTTTTTTGAAAAATATCAGCTTTGTGGTTTTTGATAGAATTGATAATATGTGAAACAAAGTCTTTATTGTGTTCTTCTTCTAGTGGTGGCTAGTACTGTAGTAAATAGCTTGAGGAACACTACTGCCACCATGTGGTAAGACGAGTAGGATTCTGGACCCCGCCCACAGAAGGGGTACAAAAAAGCTGTGGAAACAGAACATAGATGTGACCCGACCCGAACTGAGCCGACCTGAGCCGATCCAACCCGAGCCGAGCCGAGCGGTGGAAAAGAGGCATTATATAGCGCTTTCCAGCCCCTTATGAGGGGCCCCAAAGCGCTTCACAGTACCAGCCATCCACCCATTCATACACACATTCATACACCGGTAGCGGTGGTCTGCCATGCAAGGGCACAGATTGTAGTGTAAAGCACTTTGAGTATCTTTACAAGATAGAAAGGTGCAGTATATGTAAGAGTAGCACTTGCTGCAGCTCCAAGATGGCCGCCAATTATCCCCAGCTGACGGTCATCCACCTGACGAACTCCATCACTACTTAAGGCTGCAGTGAAGTCCTACTCTTTGCTGGAGCGTTGATTCCAATTATGTCCTCCTGTCGATTTTGATCCAGACCTGGTTCTCTTGGGTCCAGCTCCTCGTTCCTTGAGTCTTGCCCTCCAGCCACTAGCCTGCCTTGTTTTGCCCTCTGGGATTCACACTACTGGAACCATTTAATATTCCACGACACCTGTCTACCAACTCAATCTGTAAGGACAAACAAACAAACAAACATCAGTCATCTCTGTTGCATCCTGGCCAAGCCTTTTTGACCATCTGCTTCCTCTTTCAGTAGTTCCAGTTGACCATCTGTATATATGTAAAATATTGTCACTGTAAATAATAAACAATGTCACCTTTTCCCATTCGAGTCTTGTGTCGTTCCGGGTCTCGTTACAAACTGGGTTCTCCGAGATTATAACAGCAATGCTCCAGCCAAACAAAACTTAGAATGAGACCAGGAGCGAACAAGCTTCCTCCTCCTCACAAGCAGAACGTATTGACCAACTAGAGGAGATATTAAAACAAGTAATAAACCAGCAACTCAAGACCCAGTCAAATTTACAAGAACTTTGAGGCATGTTTTTTCTAATTACCAGAGACTTGCTCCTTCTCCTCCTACAGCTTCAGCTGCTCCTCTAGTACCAAGTTCTTCTAACAGCAGTTCAGTAAGTGACTCTACTTCTCAACAATTCAAAGTCAAAGTCAAAAGTCAAAGTCAACTTTATTGTCAGAACTGTAATATATACAGGACATGCACAGGATTGAAATTGCGTTTCTCAATTGTTGGTTAAACCATCAGAACTTTTCTCAGGAGATCCAGCTCAGTGTGAAGGCATCCTCCTTTAATGTAAACTTGCCTTCAAGGGTGCTCCTCAGCTCTACTCTACAGACATCGCCAACATTACTTACTTCACCAGCCAATTAAAAGGTAACGCTCTCCAGTGGGCAACTTCATTTTTACATCACCATGATTTGGATTCCGTCTCGTTTGTGTCAGGCTCTGTCCCTGTCTGTTTCTTTAGGCTCTGTCCCTGTCTGTTTCTTTAGGCTCTGTCCCTGTCTGTTTCTTTAGGCTGTTTCCTTGTTATTTTGTGTTCCCCTCCTGCCATACTTTGTTATTCTGAGCTTTGTTTACTGGTTTCTGTGTATCTCATTCAGTCTCTGTCATTTCCCACTCCTCAGTCTGTCTCTCTGTGCTCAGGCCTTCAGCATTAATCATTCACAGCTGGTCCTCATTCTAATCACCCCAGGTGCTCCTCACTAGCCGTGTTTCCATCAAGGTTTCTAGGTGCGCATTTTGAAGTATCGCAGCAGAAAAGCTTAATGGAAACGGCAAAATCCGTATTTACTTTCTCAAGTTCGCCAAAAAGTTTATACGCTCGCTTGAGGTGGTTTTTGGGATGTTCGAAAATGAGCAGATGCGCACAGCGACAGATGGAAACACATTTGCCGACTCGTGCTGCCGAAGCGAACATTCACGTCACGTGACTGATCAGCTGTTTCCGCTCCGGACAACATGTAACATCGCTAAAACTAGTTTGTATGACAGAATAAATACAACTCGACCGATAGCAACACGTACCTGAAATATTCTCTCCTTTTTGACGAGATGTGTGGCCAGGTTCTGTTTTCAACTGCTACTTCCTGTTTACTGTAGACATGCGCAGTGCTGACGTCTGACGTAATGACGCTGACGTCTGACGTAATGACGCTGTGCG
Organism: Garcialebias charrua; assembly: GCA_038048925.1. Taxonomy (NCBI): domain Eukaryota; kingdom Metazoa; phylum Chordata; class Actinopteri; order Cyprinodontiformes; family Rivulidae; genus Garcialebias; species Garcialebias charrua. Next base: position 20,427 of record JBBPBX010043816.1, read on the forward strand.
TGGCTTGGTAGATGCGCTTCAAGCCAGCAGATGGAAACACTTCTGCTTCGCATTAATTTGTATTTACATATTTGCGAGATTTCAAAAATTAGCTCAAAAATCGAAATGAAAATGGATGGAAACACAGCTACTGTCTTGTTTGTGTCAGTATATAAACTCTGTATATTCACTCCTTGAGCACCAGGGCTTTGTCTTTCCACGGTGTGTGATCTGCTCATCTCATCTCATCTCAGTAAGTGTTTTTGCTCCACTATCAGCATTATTATTTTTGTTAAATAAATCATTGTTCATTTTACATTCGTGAGCCAGTCTGTTTTTCTGCACGTGGGTTCCAACATTAAACAGCAGATCATGACAGAAAGCCCCGGTCATCAGAAAGAGCCCAGCAGAAAAATAGATATCTTTGAATGGCTCGCCCGTGAGGCAGACAAAACTGCTCAGAGGGACAAGGAGAAACAGGAAGAGGAAATGAGGTCTCAGTTCTGGGTGAGCCGCCTGGCTTTTAAGCCAGCTTCTTCCTCCACCCCGCCGGCTTATTGCTCGTCACATCTGCTGCTGTGGTCAGACGATGACGCTGAGCTGGAGGATGAACTCTGGGGTGCGCCCATCCTCAGCTCGCACCACCAACGCAGCAGGAAGAGGCGGCAGAGAAGAGGCAAGACCACCGACTCTCAGCTTCATCCCTCTCCACCTCACCTCGCCGCTGCACCCCGTTGTCCGTCTCCTCCTCACTCGCCACCAGATGTACAGCCCAGTCCTCGCTTTCTGGAGGAGGGAGAGAGGGTGTCACAGGAGGAGCTGGAACGTTGGCAGGCAGCTTTTGTGGCAAAGTACTTGCCATCTCTGGTCCTTGGTTCTTCGGCTGCTGCAGACCTCGACGCTTCGGCTGCTGCAGACCTCGACGCTTCGGCTGCTGCAGACGTCTCAACGCTGACCGATGCAGACTCGACGGTGGTCTCCTCGCCTGCGGTCTCGACGGCGGTCTCCTCGCCCGACGAAGTCTCAGAGGGTCTCTACGATGAGGGTCCCGACGAAGAGGGTCCCCACAACGTCTCGGAGGATCCCCACCACGAGGGTCCTGACGAAGAGGGTCCCCACGACGTCTCAGAGGGTCCCTACGACGAGGGTCCCGACGAAGAGGGTCCCTACGACGTCTCGGAGGGTCTCCACGATAAGGATCCCGACGAAGAGGGTCTCGACGAAGCAGACAACGTCTCCGAGGGTCTCGACGAAGCAGACGACGTCTCAGAGGGTCTCGACGAAGCAGACGACGTCTCCGAGGGTCTCGACGAAGCAGACGACGTCTCCGAGGGTCTCGACGACGTCTCCGAGGGTCTCGACGACGTCTCCGAGGGTCTCGACGACGTCTCCGAGGGTCTCGACGACATCTCCGAGGGTCTCAACGACGTCTCCGAGGGTCTCGACGAAACCTCAGATGGTCCTGACGACGAGGTCCCCGACGACGTCTCAAAGGGTCCCCACGACGAGGTCCCCGACGACGTCTCAGAGGGTCCCCACGACGACGTCTTATCACCCGCCTCAGCGCCCGACGACGTCTCAGAGGGTCCCCACGACGACGTCTTATCGCCCGTCTCGGCGCCCGACGACGTCTTATTGTCCATCTCGGCGCCCGACGACGGGGGTCCTAGCGACGACGATGGCAGAGTACCGGCCGACGACTGTGTTCCGGCCGACGACTGTGTTCCGGCCGACGACGAAAAAGGTGTTCTGGCCGACGACGACAAAGGTGTTCCGGCCGTTGCTGGGCGTTACTCTGGTCGCCCGCCTGACGTATCGCCGCTCGATGGACGACCTCCTGGACGTCCTCCTGAACTAGCTGATGGCGATGGGCGGCCTCCTGGGCAACCCCCGAATCTGGCTGATGGTGATGGGCGACCTCCTGGGCGCCCCCCGGATCTGGCTGTTGGTGATGGGCGACCTCCTGGGCGTCCCCCGGATCTGGCTGTTGGTGATGGGCGACCTCCTGGGCGCCCCCCGGATCGGGCTGATGTTGGCCCGCCGTCCTGCCTGTTGCCTCCCTCCGCCCGCCCTTGTTCTTGTGGGGTCCGTCTTGGGGGTGTCAGGTGCCACCCTTGAGGGGGGGGTTATGTCAGGCTCTGTCCCTGTCTGTTTCTTTAGGCTCTGTCCCTGTCTGTTTCTTTAGGCTTCTGTTTCTTTATTGTTATTTTGTGTTCCCCTCCTGCCATACTTTGTTATTCTGAGCTTTGTTTACTGGTTTCTGTGTATCTCATTCAGTCTCTGTCATTTCCCACTCCTCAGTCTGTCTCTCTGTGCTCAGGCCTTCAGCATTAATCATTCACAGCTGGTCCTCATTCTAATCACCCCAGGTGCTCCTCACTGTCTTGTTTGTGTCAGTATATAAACTCTGTGTATTCACTCCTTGAGCACCGGGGCTTTGTCTTTCCACGGTGTGTGATCTGCTCATCTCATCTCATCTCAGTAAGTGTTTTTGCTCCACTATCAGCATTATTATTTTTGTTAAATAAATCATTGTTCATTTTACATTCGTGAGCCAGTCTGTTTTTCTGCATGTGGGTTCCAACATTAAACAGCAGATCATGACAGTTTGATATTCTCCTCAATGAGTTCTGCAGGATTTTTGACTGTCCGCTACAACAACCCAACACGAAGAAACGTTTGTTGGGGCTACGTCAGGACCAACGACCTGTTTCCGAACACGTCCTCGAGTTCCGCATTCTCGCCGCTCAAACTGGGTGGAACGAAAAAGCGTTGCAAAGTACATTTTTGAATTCATTATCCAAGTATATTAAAGATCAAATCGCAGCAAGAGATGAGCCGCCTAGTTTTGATGTGTTAATAAACTTAGAAATCTCTCTCGACAAACGCTTCCGGGAACGCCGCCGAGAGCGAGACTACAATTCCCAGGTGGCCAACACTTCCAGTCTCTCAGCATCATCAGGTGGGGCTCACAACTTCAGGTTCACTCCCGTGAACTACAAACCCCAGAGTTCTCTAGCGCCATATCCTGCTTCTCCTTTAGCCTTGCCAGAATCTGAACCCATGCAGATTGGGAGAACTCGTTTAACATCTGTTGAAAGACAAAGATGTAAAGAATCAAACTTGGGTATCCACTGTGGAAAAGATGAACATTTCATTGCCTCATGTCCATTTTGGGGAAACGAAAATGCCCGCCAGTAAAGAGGGAGTTACTGGTGGGCACTTCCTCATTTACACTCCTTTGTAGATTCACATTACCTAGTCATCCAAATTACCGTAATCAAAACCATTTCCCGATCTCGGCTCTAATAGATTCTGGTGCTGAACAAAATTTAATTAGTCATAACTTGGTCCAAGAACCATCTCTCCCCGTCCTCGAGATTGACTCAGTCTCCATAGCTGCAGTAACTGGGAAAACACTAGCACAAATTTGCTTCAAAACTGCAGACCTACGTCTAATTACTTCAAGTAACCATCATGAATATGTTAGCTTCTTTGTGTTCGATTCTCCTATTACCCAGTTAATTTTAGGTTATCCCTGGTTGAATAATCATAGTCCCCACATCAATTGGGAGTTTGGAAGGGTAGAGAGATGGAGTGACAAGTGCTTAAAACACTGCCTTAGCTCTGGCATCTCAAACCCTTTAATAAGTGAACAGAACACTGAGGACATTAACCTCTCCACCATTCCTCCTGAGTATCATGATCTGGCTCTGGTATTCAGCAAACAGAATGCTCTCTCTCTTCCTCCTCATCACCTTTACGACTGCTCCATCGATCTCCTCCCTTGAGCCCCTCTACAAGCTAGCCGCCTATACCACCTTTCTGGCCCTGAACACGACTCCATGAAATCTTACATTGAGGCATCTCTGGACTCTGGGGTTATCTATCCATCAACTTCTCCAGTGGGGGCAGGATTCTTTTTCGTTGGTAAGAAGGACAAAACACTATGCCCTTGCATTGATTACTGGGGTCTAACCAATATAACAATAAAGAACAAGTATACACTACCATTAATCGACTCTATTCATGAACAACTACAACCCCTACCATCTTTACCAAACTAGACCTCCATAACGCTTATCACCTCATCCGAATCAAGGAGGCTGATGAGTGGATGTCAACATTTAAGACACCTTTGGGACACTTTGAATATCTTGTTATGCCTTTTGGCCTCACCAACGCTCCCGCAGGTTTTCAAGCACTGGTAAACGATGTCTTAAGAGATTTTATTGGAGACTTCGTATTTGTCTACTTTGATGACATTCTTATTTATTCCAAGTCTAAAACTGAACACATCTCACAAATCCGAACTGTTCTCCAGAGACTTTATGAGAACCAGCTTTTTGTGAAAGGGGAAAATGTGACTTTCATGCCTCTTCTGTTTCATTTTTGGGGTTTATCTTCGGGGAAGGGCACTACAGGACAGATCCCGAAAAGACTAAGGCAGTGGTGGAGTGGCCGGTTCCTGAGACCAGGAAACAACTACAACGGTTTCTCGGTTTTGCAAACTTTTACAGACGTTTCGTCTGTAAAATAATAAACACTGTCACCTTTTCCCATTTGAGTCTTGTGTCATTCCGGGTCTCGTTACAAACTGGATTCCCAGAGATTATAACAGTATAAGTACAGTCCACTTACCATTTATCATTTACATACAAGATGGCCACTGTCATACATACAACTATGTGTTCTACTTTTTATATTGCTTAAAAGTGTAGTTTCTTCAAATTATTAAGGTGGCTGAAGATTAATCTATGGGGGCCAAGGCCACCATTGGCCACCCCCTGGCTCCACCATTGCCTGGTGGTCAAAAACTACAAACATTTTCTATTCAAATCCTTCAGTGATAGGGAACATCGGCATACTGTATATTTTCAATGATTCTATCCATTTGACTTGTCTTGACCATTAATGCTCATTAGTGCTCACATGTTACCAACTTGTGGGCAAGTCACAAATCCAAGCCACTTCAGAAACATTTGAGTTTGATTGAGTGTTAGGGTTTAACTGTTTCATATGGTTGTGGCCTTTTGAGCTTATCTCATTTATTGTTTCTGTAAACTTATTACTTTTATATATGAATGTTTCTGTTCAGAGCCATGAGACGACTTCTGTTGTGACTTGGCGCTATATAAATAAAATGAATTGAATTGAATCAAATCCAAAAACTTCAGTTCAGCAAAACTATGAAGGGGAAAAAAGGCGTAACAAAACTCGCTGTCTTGGCAACGTGGAGAAGGATTGTACAACATTTCAACCAAAGCTTAAAGCAGACCCCGTAATAACCATTTTATTACATGTTACAGGGTTTTATTAACTGCTACAACATGGATGCTTGTCCCCTTGGTGTATCCCACTATGTTAAGAAGTTGGCATTAGATGTACGACAACAAGATCATATTGACAATTATTTAGTAAAATGTGGACAAACTTACTTATTACACCTTTTCTGATAAGACTGGACTCACCTGAGAACAGGAGTGTGTATTTTATGATTTAATCCCTTTTAAATCACATCTGCTGCACAAATTTCTCATCATAAATATAGAAAAATGGGGGCTTTCCCTTTTCTTGACCCGGTCAAGTGAAAAGTTGACAAGTGTGGAAAAACCGTAGCCGTGTAAAACAAACTAAAAGCACAAGAGAGGCAAATACTCCAAAGAAAACAGTTGAGGAGAAGCGGTGGTTCAGTTCTTTAGTGAGAACAGATGGGGAACAAAAGGTGATGAAAAATCTGGGAAAAGAACCATTAGTCACTCAGCCTTCCAAAGCCAGCATGTCTCCACCTTTCAGATGGGTCTCACCTGACAAAACCTGTTCAACGAAGCAGCTGATTGGCTTTTTGTTAAACAGTAAAGACACACTCCGCATGTTTATCAGACTGTCTTTGTGTTAAAACTGTTGTGTATGTGATGCTGTTCTGTTGCCTGAAAACAAATTCAGACCACATGTTTTTCTAACAAATTTAAGACCAGAATTGGGAAAGCACCTTACAGTCCCTCTCTCTCCTCCTCCCAAGCACCACTACCCACTTCTGCCCCTCCGCCTTCTTCTTCTGCGTCCTAACTCAGACCTCTCACCACATCCGTGTCAGCCAGCGTTTCTCTGTCTCCTCTCCCGTCAGATCTCATCTCTTATGAAAGCTGGAGCTCACAACAGCAGGAACATGGGGTCAGCTCCGTGTGAAATGGATGATGGGAAATGGAGTACTTGATGAGAGTGCACGATGTGATCTACTGACCTCAGTGAAAAACTGCAAGAGGACTGGAATGGGGAAGAAATACAATCTTGATATTTGTTTACTGTTCAGATCCAGCTTGGAATCAGAAACAGAGAAAAATTCAAACTCTTCCTCCAAGACGCTCTTTTCATCCCAGAGTTTTAGACCTTGAACATCCTGTGGGTTTATACGAACAGTGAAAAACCATTATCATTATCCTTTCCTTTAAACGTTTAGGGTCAGATGCAACAAATACAAACACACAACCTAAATGCGCTCTAAAGAGACTCTAAAAAGGCTTCGACAAGCGTAAAACTGAGGAATTATTGTGATGTTTTTTGTGTGTACGGTTGTGAGTCTACAGAAGAAGACGTCTTGGCTGACATCCTGGTTGCGTGTGATGGAGGACTGAACAAATCTCCAAACAAACTTTCTGGTTACAATTAGGAGAAACATTGAGACACAAGACGGCTGAAAAAGGGGGAAGGGGAAAAATGAAATTTAAACAAACCTTGCTCGCAGGTTCAATGAAAAATAAGTATGACATATCAAATTGGGCAGCAGATTAATCAACAAAGATGGAGTTAAAGGTTCATAAGTTTAACATGGTTATGACTCAACAATCCTAAACCGCATGAAAGAAAACAATATTCCCAGAACAAAGAGTGTGAGTGAAGCCATTAAAGGCCCTGGAAACGTGCTCCTAAAGGCTTCAGACACACTGATTTCCACCTGCTGGGGCTGAGTTCACAATGATTAGTGAAAAAAGGGCAGCTTCACCAACACTAAAGGAGTGCCAAAGCATCCTGAGGTAATACACAGAGAGAACAGGGCCTTATCTAACTTTAAACACCTGAAAGTGTGTTCCTATATGTATGGCCGTATGATGCATACATAAATATACAATTTACCACCTCCCATCTCATCACAAACTGCTGCTTGAGCTCTCTGCATCCCATTGAAATACGCACGCTTTAGCATAATTTTGCTCTGTGCAGAGCAGAAATCTGCATCCTGCATGAGTTTACATTGTGTGGGAGAATTACATTTGTGTCCTGTGACTGGAGTTTTATTATGATAGTCTTATTTTACGGTTTCAATATTTTTCAGCTGGTAAA
>JBBPBX010043818.1:0-16826 GCA_038048925.1 Garcialebias charrua
AAGATTTATAACTTAGTAACTTCTACAACAAACAGCAGATTACCACAGTAAAATATTGTCCCTTCTACAATGTAAGATGAAGCAACTCGAATGATTGTTGCAGGTTTTTGTTTGTGAGGAACATACAGGGAATGATGGTTCCACTGGGGTTTGAACCCAGGACCTTCTGCGTGTTAAGCAGACGTGATGCCCGCTACACCATGGAACCATGCAATAACAGACACCCGTGTACGTCAATGTGGCTTTTAATGTGAAAAAAGTTTTGCAGTTTCCATTATTTCCTTATTTACACTCATCCAGTTATGTATCGAAAAGAAGGTGTTTGCTTGTTGTGGACTGTTGCTTTTTATTTTGTGTATAGTAGCCCTCGTACAGTTTCAAAGATTTTTCAAAAACCAAAATCTGCAGCATCAACAAATTAATAACTCACAATTTTATTAAGTTTTGTTGAAATGTTTAAGTAATGTTTCTTTTTTTAAATAAGAGAAATTCATGCAGGAAAAGGGGTACAACCTCCTTTGTAGTATGATATGAGGTTCAATGATAATGATCTGCTGGTCAAAACTTATTCTATTAAAACAATAGAAAAGATGGACAACTTTTGGTTCCACTGGGACTTGAACCCAGGACCTTCTGCGTGTGAAACAGACGTGATGCCCGCTACACCATGGAACCTCACAGCACATGCCATCTGTTTACTTAGTGTGACTTCTCATGTCTGTGAAAGTCTTGCGGTGATCAGTTTCCTCAATTTTACTCAATCATCCGGTTGTGTTATTCCAGACGAAGGGGTTTGCCAGCTGCATACTGTTTTCTTTCACTTAATGGTTTTGCACCTCTTGTACAATTGCAAAGATTTTTCTAAAACTTAAACCCATAACATCAACAATTTTACTACCTCACAATTTCACTTTGTTGTGTAGAAGACTTTCTCTAGTTGAATACAACAATTGAGACAGATTTGACAGTGATAAGGCTGTCCAACTTGCCTGACAATATGACCAGAGGACAAGGAAAAGGAATTGATCGTCAACACTGCTTTCTGGAACAAACAATAGTTCTTGACTGGCCTCTGGAAAACATTGGTCCTGGTTGGTTGCACTTGGGGTTGTACCCAGGACCTACATGTGAATTAGACCTTGTGACTGCTGCACTTTGGAATCAACGTAGCTCAATCAGAGGTAACTTATCAAACACACCTTGTTCCTGTCTTCTTTATGACATCCTCTTTTTCAACTTTGGTAAAGTACCTATATTCGGAAGTCCACAGATACTTCACTGGTTATCTTCATTTTTGTTCTTACAATGGAGCTTTCAAAGCAAGGTAGTTTGGAATTCCTTTCGACATAATGAAGCTCCTACAGTCAATACAAGTCAAAATCAGGGTCTGAGAATGACTGTAGACATCTTTTAAGTCAACCTATGTTAAAATATTTTCTTAAAGTAAACCTTGAATACAATCTTTGAAAACTTCATGCAACTTCATAGTGTTTTGCCAAGATTTATAACTTAGTAACTTCTACAACAAACAGCAGATTACCGCATTAAAATATTGTCCCTTCTACAATGTAAGATGAAGCAACTCGAATGATTGTTGCAGGTTTTTGTTTGTGAGGAACATACAGGGAATGATGGTTCCACTGGGGTTTGAACCCAGGACCTTCTGCGTGTTAAGCAGACGTGATGCCCGCTACACCATGGAACCATGCAATAACAGACACCCGTGTACGTCAATGTGGCTTTTAATGTGAAAAAAGTTTTGCAGTTTCCATTATTTCCTTATTTACACTCATCCAGTTATGTATCGAAAAGAAGGTGTTTGCTTGTTGTGAATCCGTGTATGGTTCGTTCTTTCGTTATTCCGTTTCAAAATAAAAACCAAATAACCAAACAAGCTTTGGTTATTTGGTTTTTTCGTTTTAAAACGAAATTACAAAAACGGTTTTTAAACGGTTTTTTCATTATTTCGTTTTTAAAACGAAATTAGAAAAACGGAATTGCCAAAAATAAAAAAAAGGGTCGTTTTGTTTTGTTTGTTTGTTTAACTGCAACGGTTAAACCAAAGACGAGCTTTTATTTTGAAGTTATTCATTCGGACCTTAAACCGGAAATGAAGACCTCTGAGTGTAAAAAGGATACGTTGTCTTATTTAGAGGGAATCAACGCATTTAATTGAGAGCTGATGATCTAACCGTCAACAACATTGATTTAATATTCCAAGTAAGTAATTAAATCATTACATTTGATAAACTTCCGTGTATGTTTAACAATAATTGACCGTAGGCTAATGCTAATGCTAACGTTTCTCGCTGAGGTCTGTTTACTCATAGATTAGTTTTTAAATTAATCTTATGTTTATGTTTGGAATCAGTGTTGTGGAATTTGGAATAACACGTAGGGCGAATACGACATCAGAAATTTTACATTTTAAGTAATTAAAAAACAAGTGTGTTATGGGCAAACCACACGGTTTTATAACAAATCAATTTATTATTTACCATTTAGATACTCTTTTTTTCTTTCTTTCAGGTGCGTGCAGACTCTGTTTTATTGACAGCTGATGACAACAGAGGTGTGTCGCCTGATGCTTTTGACACTTTTGAACTAAGAGGGAAAAAAACAGGTATCCTTCACCTGCATTATACGTTCCCAACAACTTTAATCATCTTTTAAAACATAAATAGTTTTATAAATGTTTATGATGATATCAATCAAGTCAACTCCACAATTCTGTTTCCTGATTTACAACACAGCTCCTTCACACTAGTTCTAAATGAAGGTTTTACAAACATTTACATTCCCTTCAGGTTATAATGACTCTTTTTTTTAAACAAATTGTAATTGAATATTTGGGGGTAATATTTTTATGAGTTTTATACATGACTTGTAAAATACTATGTTCAACCAAACTAATAATTCTTATAGGTATTTTTTGTAAAATAAAAACATGGTTTGTAATTGTTTTGCATGCTTTTCCCCAAACTTCATTACAATAGATTAAATATGGAACAATTATTACATTATACAATATATACAAAACTTTGTCATTCAAAAACTATTTTACTTTATACAGTAATGCAAGAGAGTCCAGGCAGGATGGAGCAGATGGAGAAAAGTTTCAGGAGTGATTTGTGACAAAAAGGTGTCAGCAAAGGTCAAAGGAAAAGTTTACAAGACAGTGTTGTATGGTCTGGAGACAGAGACATGGACAAAAAGACATGAGACAGAACTGGAAGTAGCAGAAATGAAGATGTTGAGGTTCTCCTTAGGAGTGACAAGGATGGATAAGATCAGGAATGAGATCATCAGAGGTACAGCACATGTTGAACAACTGGGAGATAAAGTTAGGGAGGCCAGACTGAGATGGTTTGGACATGTCCAGAGGAGGGACAGTGGTTTGGACATGTCCAGAGGAGGGACAGTGGTTTGGACATGTCCAGAGGAGGGACAGTGGGTATATTGGTAGAAGGATGTTAGAAATGCAGCTGCCAGGAAAAAGACACAGAGGAAGGCCAAAGAGGAGATATATGGATGCAGTTAGAGAGGACATGAAGGTAGTTGGAGTGAGGACAGAGGATGCAGAGGACAGAGTGAGGTGGAGGAGGATGACTCGCTGTGGTGACCCCTGAAAAGGGAAAAGCCGAAAGAAGAAGTAGTAATGCAATTGATGTTTTTATTCTTAAGTAATTTACATGAGATTTCTATGTCAGCTTCTTATAAATAACAACGCCCAAAAGTTTTAATTAACTATGAATTTCAAAGCTGTAAATTTTAAAGTTGTTTAAATTTATTGTGCCGCCGCTGTGGTGTGGGGGTTGAGCGCGCGGCACATGTTCTGAGGCTAGCCCTCGCTGCGGGTGTCGGGTTCGAGTCCCAGTCCCGACGACCTTTCGGCAATCCCCCCCCCCCTCTCTGAGCTTTAACTCTCATGTAAAGGTCATTTTATTGATTTTAGGTTGCTATGCAGAATATTATATAGTTGATATTGATAAGTATTGTGTATACCAAGCAAATTACAGGAAATGTAAAACTTGTTAAGAAATATTGTGCAATGTTGCAATAATACTAACATGTTACCCATTTTTATGTTAAATACAGAGCCTATGAAGGAGCCAATGTTTGCAGACTGCTGTAGAAGTCTTCTTGGTTGCCAGTCTCACCAGACTGCTGTAGAAGTCTTCTTGGTTGCCAGTCTCACCTGCAGCCGTGGCAGAACAGCTGTACTCACTGTCCAAAGTGTCACGAGGAGGATTTTGAATACCACATACACTCAGTTGTGTTCTAACCAACTTCCTACACTTAAACAAGTTTTCTTTAGTTTTACTTTATTTAATTTTCATCACAATATTGTTTTATGACATTGAGAAAAAATTGTCTTACATTTATAAATAATGTTCAAAAGGTTTTTTTATACAGACATTTTACAATAAAAGATTGTTTTGCACTGAAACTGAATTTCTCTCTTAATTTTTTTTAATATACTGTACTGTACTGTAAATGATCATTTTGGATTAATTCACAATCACCATTTATTTTAAACGTGAATAATTTATTAAATTTTCACACCTTCTTAAACATTTCATACATGTCTCTGTCACATGGAGCAGGCAGAAGAGTGCTTCAGTGAAAATGCTGTAGTCATTGACTGGGTAAGCAGCCCCAAACTCCACCTCTGCCAGGCTTCTGTCTTCTTCATTATGAAATGGATCCACACCAAAGGTTGACTCTGTTCGCAGTGAAGATCCCAAATTGATGTGCATCAGTTGCACAGGGTAACAGGCTTTCTGCAATTTTGGCAGCTGATTGGGTATTCCTCGGCCTAGAAAAAAAGTGAAAATAAATTCACCACAAGAAGGCATCTGACGATAGAACAACGTTTGTCTCATATTTAGGGGTGCTTGAACAATCAACATGAGAAAACAGTTAATTTAGTCTATTCTTAAACCTCTGGTGAGGACTAATTACCCAGTGGTAGGATAATGTATGTCTATACTGTACAGGATTCATGTGATAATTTTAAAGCACAACAGCATGTTTTTCTTGTGTGCTGCTTCCAGAAAGCAGTACCTTTTTTAAATAAAACACAAACATTCAAGTCAAACTCAGTTTTCAGCATTGAAGAATAATGTGATCTCCAGTTTCTGTTTTAATTAAAATGTAGTTATCTTGGCTGATCTTGTCCCTGGGCTGCCACCTTACCGTGGTGGAGGGGTTTGAGTGTCCCAATGATCCTAGGAGCTATGCTGTCAGGGGCTTTATGCCCCTAGTAGGGTCACCCAAGGCAGACAGGTCCTAGGTGAGGGACGAGACAAAGCGCAGCCCACAAGACCCCTTATGATGAATAATATAAATGGAAACAATGTTCCCTCGCCCGGACGCGGGTCACCGGGGCCCCACTCTGGAGCCAGGCCCGGAGGAGGGGCACGTTGGCGAGCGCCTGGTGGCCGGGCTTTCACCCATGGAGCTCGGCCGGGCACAGCCCGAAGAGGAGACGTGGGTCCCCCTTCCCATAGGCTCACCACCTGTGGGAGGGGCCAAAGGGGTCGGGTGCATTGTGGAATGGGTGGTGGCCGAGGGCGGGGACCCTGGCGGTCTGATCCTCGGCTACAGAAGCTGGCCATTGGGACATGGAATGTCACCTCTCTGGTGGGGAAGGAGCCTGAGCTAGTGTGTGAGGTTGAGAGGTTCCGGCTAGAAATAGTCGGACTCACCTCAACGCATGGCTCTGGCTCTGGAACCAGTTTCCTTGAGAGGGGTTGGACACTCTTCCACTCTGGAGTTGCCCCTGGTGAGAGGCGCCGAGCAGGAGTGGGCATACTTGTTGCCCCCCATCTTGGTGCCTGTACGTTGGGGTTCACCCCGGTGAACGAGAGGGTAGCCTCCCTTCGCCTACGTGTGGGGGGACGGGCTCTGACTGTTGTTTGTGCCTATGCGCCGAACGGCAGCGCAGATTACCCACCCTTTTTGGAGTCCTTGGAGGGGGTATTGGAGGGTGCGCCTCCTGGGGACTCCCTTGTTCTGCTGGGGGACTTCAACGCTCACGTGGGCAATGACAGTGAGACCTGGAGGGGTGTGGTTGGGAGGAACGGCCCCCCTGATCTGAACCCGAGTGGTGTTCTGTTGTTGGACTTCTGTGCTCGTCATGGATTGTCCATAACGAACACCATGTTCAGGCATAAGGGTGTCCATATGTGCTCTTGGCACCAGGACACCCTAGGTCGTAGTTCAATGATCGACTTTGTTGTCGTCTCATCTGATCTGCGGCCGCATGTCCTGGACACTCGGGTGAAGAGAGGGGCAGAGCTGTCTACTGACCACTACCTGGTGGTGAGTTGGCTCCGATGGTGGGGGAGGATGCCGGTCAGACCTGGCAGACCCAAACGTATTGTGAGGGTCTGCTGGGAACGTCTGGCAGAGTCTCCCGTAAGACGGAGCTTTAACTCCCACCTCCGGGAGAGCTTTGAACACGTTCCGAGGGAGGCGGGGGACATTGAGCCCGAGTGGGCCATGTTTCGCGCCTCTATTGTCGAGGCAGCTTATCGGAGTTGTGGCCGCAAGGTTGTTGGTGCCTGTCGTGGTGGCAACCCTCGAACCCGGTGGTGGACACCGGCGGTGAGGGATGCTGTCAAGCTGAAGAAGGAGTCCTATTGGGCCTTTTTGGCCTGTGGGACCCCGGAAGCAGCAGATAGGTACCGGCAGTCCAAGCGGCATGCGGCTCGGGTGGTTGCTGAGGCAAAAACTCGGGCGTGGGAGGAGTTCGGAGAGGCCATGGAGAATGACTTCCGTACGGCTTCGAGGCGATTCTGGTCCACCATCCGGCGTCTCAGGGGGGGAAAGCGGTACGCGACCAACACCATTTATGGTGGGGATGGCGTGCTGTTGACCTCAACTCGGGATGTTGTGAGTCGGTGGGCGGAGTACTTCGAAGACCTCCTCAATCCTACTGGCACGTCTTCCACTGAGGAAGCGGAGCCTGGGGACTTTGGGTCGGGCTCTCCAATCTCTGGTGCTGAGGTCGCCGAGGTGGTTAAAAAGCTCCGCGGTGGCAAGGCTCCGGGGGTGGATGAGATTCGTCCTGAGTTCCTTAGGGCTCTGGATGTTGTGGGGTTGTGTTGGCTTACGCGACTCTGCAATATCGCGTGGACATCGGGGGCAGTTCCCTTGGATTGGCAGACTGGGGTGGTGGTTCCCCTATTCAAAAAGGGGGACCGTAGGGTGTGTTCCAACTATAGAGGGATCACACTCTTAAGCCTCCCTGGTAAGGTCTATTCAGGGGTTCTGGAGAGGAGGGTCCGTCGGATAGTCGAACCTCGGATTCAGGAGGAGCAGTGTGGTTTTCGTCCTGGTCGTGGAACACTAGACCAGCTCTACACCCTCAACAGGGTCCTGGAGGGTGCGTGGGAGTTTGCCCAACCAGTTTACATGTGCTTTGTAGACTTGGAAAAGGCATTCGACCGCGTCCCTCGGGGGGTTCTGTGGGGTACTCCGGGAGTATGGGGTACCAGGCCCATTGATATGGGCTGTTAGGTCCCTGTACGACCGGTGTCAGAGCTTGGTCCGCATTGCCGGCAGTAAGTCAGGCTCGTTTCCGGTGAGAGTTGGACTCCGCCAAGGTTGCCCTTTGTCACCGATTCTGTTTATAACTTTTATGGACAGAATTTCTAGGCGCAGCCAAGGTGTTGAGAGGATCCGTTTTGGTGGCCTTAGAATCGCTTCTCTGTTTTTTGCAGATGATGTGGTCCTATTGGCTTCATCAGCTCGTGATCTACAGCTTTCGCTGGAGCGGTTTGCAGCTGAATGTGATGCGGCCGGGATGAGGATCAGTTCCTCCAAATCCGAGGCCATGGTCTTGAGCCGGAAAAGGGTAGCATGCCCTCTCCGGGTCGGGGAGGAGGTCCTGCCCCAAGTGGAGGAGTTTAAGTATCTCGGGATCTTGTTCACGAATGAGGGAAAACTGGAGCGTGAGATCGATAGGCGGATAGGTGCAGCGTCCGCAGTGAAGCGGGCGCTGTACCGGTCTGTCGTGGTGAAGAGAGAGCTGAGTCAAAAGGCAAAGCTCTCAATTTACCGATCGATCTACGTTCCCACCCTCATCTATGGTCATGAGCTTTGGGTTATGACCGAAAGAACAAGATCTCGGATACAAGCGGCTGAAATGAGTTTTCTCCGCAGGGTGTCTGGACTCTCCCTTAGAGATAGGGTGAGAAGCTCAGTCATCCGGGAGGGACTCGGAGTAGAGCCGCTGCTTCTCCACATCGAGAGGAGCCAGTTGAGGTGGCTCGGGCATCTGGTTAGGATGCCTCCTGGACGCCTCCCTGGTGAGGTGTTCCGGGCATGTCCCACCGGGAGGAGACCCAGAGGAAGACCCAGGACACGCTGGAGGGACTATGTTTCTCGGCTGGCCTGGGAACGCCTTGGGATTCCCCCAGAGGAGCTGCTCCAAGTGGCTGGGGAGAGGGAAGTCTGGGCCTCCCTACTTAGGCTGCTACCCCCGCGACCCGACCCCGGATAAGCGGAAGAAAATGGATGGATGGATGGATGGATGGATGGATGCAAATGTCAATGCTAGAACCTTCAGTTTATTTTATAGATATACTTTTTATACTTTTTTTATACTACTATGCAAAAACTCAGGACAGTATTACACTTTTATTATTTCATTTTATGCTTATGTTCATTAAATGTTTAGTGTTTTAGTGTTGGTGTAAATTTTCATACTTTTATACTACTATGCAAAAACTCAGGACAGTGTTACACTTTTACTATTTTATGCTTATGTTTATTAAATGTTTCAGTGTTTGAGTGTTTAAATGGTTACTGTTGCACCGAGGGACTGAGAGAAACGCAATTTCAATCCTGTGTATGTCCTGTACATATTGCAGTTCTGACAATAAAGTTGACTTTGACTTCATACCTCCAGAGCAGGAGGCTGGGCAGCAACAGAGTCAGTCCGACCAGAGGAGGCTGCCTTCGGACACATGAGGTGGGACCGGTCGGTGTATCCTAGCGGACAAAAGTGGTACTGCACCATTTTTTTTGCCAAAATGAAAAACGGTCATATCTGAGCCAAAAATTTGTCTAAAAATATGGGAAAATTCCATAAACAGGTCTCACCTCTCTATAGGTCGCAGGGCATGCAAATTAGGCAAAAAACTGTGACCTATAGTCCGGAAAATACGGTAGCATTCAGCGTTCATGAGGGAGTCTCTGAAATGTGCGATACTAATAAAAGCAGCAACCATTAAACAGGCCATTTATGTAAAAGTAGAATATGTAGCAAATCCTTAACATTAGTGTCTAAAACCTTCCGACACAAAGGAAGACAGACCAGAGTTTATGGTCAATGTTTGAAAGTATAATTGGTCTCTTTAAACATGAACTTAGGGTTTATGTCTGCTGTGTTGTGCGCTCACAACTTGGACCAATTAAACACAGCTTTTGAAAAAGATATACCAAAAAACAGACTAGTGACCATCCATAGCTTGACGTCAGTCAGAAGTTTAGGTTTTCGGGGAAAAAAGCTACAAATTAGTTTGATGAATGTTATTTATTTTTTCATCTTTAGAAAATTCTACATCTACTTTAGTATTGAAGCCTTAAGCTTTTTTTTTTAAACAAGAATAGAAGAAGTAAAGTTTTTACAATGTTTTCCAGAGGGACTACATGTGGTTACAGCTACCCTCTTATCTTTTCCCATATCAAGTCTGAACAATGACTGAATGAGATCGTATAAGTAAAACAGAAGATTGTTTGGAGAATTTATAGCAGGCAAAGCTGCATGCTGGCTATTACCGTATTTTCCGCACTATAGGTCGCAGTTTTTTGCCTAATTTGCATGCCCTGCGACCTATAGAGAGGTGATATGCTGGTGAAGATTCTCAGTCATCCAGGACATGATAAAATCAAAAAAAGCGTTCAATACAAAAACAACTGGACTTTATTTGTTAAAGAAAACATTTCACCCTCTATCCAGAGGGCTTTATCAATTCTAAGAGCAAGCTGTGTCAGTTGGAGGTTATAACCTGAGGTGACACGCACCAACCTATGTAAATTGGGAGCTGAGCTAGCAACATGCACATACCTGAGATAACACACACCTATGCAAATTGACGAATCACAACATCACACCTTAACAGTAGGGGTTCTTAAAGTCTTTGTTCATCTAATTCACAGAACAAAGCTCCTCTGTTCTCATCAGGTGCGAACCGTCTGGGAATCAGACCTAAAGCTGCATTATATGTTTTTGAAAGTTGGAACCTGAGGCCACCCCCCTCGGTTAAGAGAAGGCCTTTCTCTCTTCACATAAACAGCTTCTTTCACCCCCTCTCAAACCATCTGTGTTCTCTGTCCAAAATATGTACATTCTGGTCCTCAAATGAGTGTCCCTTGTCCGTGAGGTGGAGATGAACAGCCGAGTTTTGTCCAGAAGAGGTGGCTCCTGTGTTGGGACATTCATCTGTGAATGGGCTGTTTAGTTTCTTCAATGTAGAGGTCTGGACAGTCTTCGCTGCACTGGACCACATAAACTACACCACTCTGTTTGTGTGTTGGTGTTTTGTCCTTGGGGTGGACCAGCCTCTGTCTGAGAGTAGGGATGTCCCGAGCCGATCACGTGATCGGAAACCGGGTCCCGATCACGTGATTTCAGACTCGACTCGGGCGTTACACACCGATCAGGGATCGGATATATATGTGTATATTTATTCTAAACACAAACGGGAATATTATATTAACTGTATGTTGAGTTACAGAGTCAAATTGTCTCGGAACAAAACATGCACAATAGTTTTGCAGCAGTGCCTACCGTAAAGCAGTGCCCGCTGTAAAGCGGTGACTGTCGTAAAAAAGAAGCGGAACGCGGCATTAACTTGAAGTGGAGGCAGCGATGTCTGTTGTGTGGAGATATTTTAAAGTGGATGACAAATGGAAAGTTCGTATTTCAAGAGAAGGTAAGGAAAAGGCTGCATTTAACACAACAAACCTGATTAGGCACATCAGAAACAAACACCCGACACAATACACAGAGTTTAACCAGACGACGCAGCCGAAGACGAGCCAGCTCACGCTGCAAGAGACTTTATATTTATATTTAAAAACATACACTTCCTTCTGTGAAGCCACAGGAGGAGAGTTAAGGAGTGCTGTTCAGAAAAGCATGTTACTAGCCTTATTTTATAAAACGGACACTTTAAGTTTCTTATTTGTTTACATGCCTGCTCAGGTTCTGGTTCTGCTCAGGTTCTGGTTCTGCTCAGGTTCTGGTTCTGCTCAGGTTCTGGTTCTGCACAGGTTCTGGTTCTGCTCAGGTTCTGGTTCTGCTCAGGTTCTGGTTCTGCACAGGTTCTGGTTCTGCTCAGGTTCTGGTTCTGCTCAGGTTCTGGTTCTGCTCAGGTTCTGGTTCTGCTCAGGTTCTGGTTCTGCTCAGGTTCTGGTTCTGCTCAGGTTCTGGTTCTGCACAGGTTCTGGTTCTGCACAGGTTCTGGTTCTGCTCAGGTTCTGGTTCTGCTCAGGTTCTGGTTCTGCTCAGGTTCTGGTTCTGCTCAGGTTCTGGCCAGGTTCTGGTCAGGTTGTGGTCATGTTCTGGTATTTTAAGTTGAGCTGCTTATTTTAAATTAGACATTTATACTGTTGCACTAAACTTCAATGTGAAGAATTTTATTTTAAATCTTATTACTTGATTGTTCAATCTACCTCACAGAAGTACTCTGTTAAATGTTAAGGTAAATAAAATAAAAATGAAGGGACATCTGGATCTGTTTCTTTTTTTTCCCTTCATTTTAAAAATGTATTTTAGAAGTATCGGATCGGGACTCGGTATCGGCCAATTCCTAAAATTAAAGGACTCGGACTCGGGGCCAGAAAAACCTGATCGGGACATCCCTATCTGAGAGTCCTGCTGGGTTTGAAATGTACTGGGATGTTGTGTTTGTTGAAAATCCTTCTGAAATTCTCTGATAGTCCAGCCACATAAGGGATGACAATGTTTTTTCGTCTGTTCTTCTTTTTCTGATCATTATTGTGTTTTGTCGATTTCCTCGCTGACTTGACAAAAGCCCAGTTAGGATATCCACATGTTTGGAGAAGAACTTTAAGAACCCCTTCTGTTAAGGTGTGATGTTGTGATTCGTCAATTTGCATAGGAGGTGTGTGTTATCTCAGGTATGTGCATGTTGCTAGCTCAGCTCCCAATTTACATAGGTTGGTGCGTGTCACCTCAGGTTATAACCTCCAACTGACACAGCTTGCTCTTAGAATTGAAAAAGCCCTCTGGATAGAGGGTGAAACGTTTTCGGTAACAAATAAAGTCCAGTTGTTTTTGTATTGAACGCTTGTTCTGATAGAGAGGTGAGACCTGTTTATGGATTTTTTCCAATATTTCTAGACCAATTTTTGGCTCAGATATGACCGTTTTTCATTTTGGCAAAAAATGGTGTAGTACCACTTTTGTCCGCTAGGGTACACCGACCAGTCCCACCTCATGTGTCCGAAGGCAGTCTCCTCTGGTCAGACTGACTCTGTCGCTGCCCGGCCTCCTGCTCTGGAGGTAACTACTGTTAGCTGTGTTTGTTAGCAAGATAAGTTAAGAACCACAGGACAGATTTTTATCAAACTTACAGAAAGTAATCACTGTATAAACATTTACAACTGACTAGCTTTATGAGATGTTTGAGATTTTTAAAAAAAAATCAATGTTTTATAGACGTAAACATGTCGCGTTTGCTTTGTTTTATTTCTGTGTATATTTTAGCAAATGGCTCATAAACCACTCGGTGGATTTTCTTTCAGCTTACAGAAAGTAATTATTTGGTGGTCATTTACAAACTGTGACCTGTATGAGACATTTGAGATAAAATTTGATTTATTTATAATTTATTTTTGCAGCGCACGCGACCGTTTGGAAGACGTCAAAGCGAAACATTTTAAATCCAGCAGATTTGACCATTTCGTGAATTTATTAAGGAACGGTTAAGCTCAGGAACCCTTGTGCTATAATGTCAGCTATAATTTTCAGCAAACAAACAATTGTTTTTACCGTGTTAATCTTGTAAAGTTCTTCCGTGCTCGCTCGCTTCTGTGGCTGCCATTTTCAGCAGGGCAAATGAGGCGCTGACGCGTCATGTAGCGGTGACGCATAAGAGATGCGACCTAAATAAAGGCGCAATCTGTTTATGGGTTTTTCCAAATTATTGCCAATAATTGGACAAAGCGATCTATATCACGGTGCGACCTTTCAGGCGGAATTTACGGTACATCATTCTACTTCTACAAACTCTTTACTGGTTTAACATTTTCTGCTTTTTTGTTGATTTCTGCATAAAAGGGTTGTTTCTATAAACTATAGTGTGGCACATAATTGTTGCAATGTTAAGTTTATTGACTTTACCTCCATAGAAAAGTCCTGTAGCTGTGCACATTCTCCACTGGCCCTGGTACATGCCTGGAGCCACAGGGCTGTGCATCTGCACACTGACATCAGCCATTTCCTGAGGATCTAAAGCACGCACCATCACCATGTTCACATGACCAAACTGATCTCCCCCCACATACTTCAGAGAAACGCCAGGAGGCCACGACTCTGCACCTGAAAAACACACATACCAATGTGTTGACCTCACACGACACGCATGACTCGAATCATTTTCTATTGTAAGACCCAGAGTCTGCCTTCTACCGTGCACTTCACGTCACTGTTTCAGCTAGCTTACCCGTGTTCTGTATCCTCCAGGTCTTTGTGAACGTCGTGTCAGGCGGAACTGACTCACCCTCACCGATTGTGACGTCTTTTACAAAAGACATGCACGGTGCACTGATGTTGGGACTTTCAAAGTCGTAGTAAGCTCCAATGGCTGCTTGTAAATTCCTAAGATACGAAAATTAGAAGAAAAGCAGTCATTAAGATGATCAATACAGATTCAAGCACAAATCAAATGTACGGTAATTCATTTGTATGATTTCCAGCAACAGCTTCCACAGAAATGAATTTGTTAGAAGTACATTTTGGTTTATTTTTAAGGACTATTGTTCTTAAATCGATTGCCTTTAATCAATAAGGTGGACTAGTGACCTCCTGGGAGTACCCTGCCTCTCACTGAATGCTTGTTGTGATAGGCCTCAGCCCCTGTGACCCTGAAAACAATGCGGTAAATCCAGAACAGCTGATAAATGAGTGACGGATTCTGTCAATAGTGCCAGAAAAGGTTACACAACTTTCTGCATAATAATTTTCATCATTTGTGTTATGTGCAACTGTCTATAAAACATGAAAAATTTAAAAAATACAACGTCACAAGACAAACATGACTATTCTGAAAGCGTCTGAGACAGACTGCATACCGGTAATCACGGTTTTCATTTTTGACCACAAAGTTTTTATTTTGATTATTTTTCTCCAGTAAAGGAGGAATCATTGAGGTAATACAATTATAAATGTGAAACCACTTGTTCATCAAGCTGCACCTTTTCTTATTATTTTTATGAATTTTGAATATTTAATTATAAAAATGTGATTTTTAAACTACTTTTCAAATAAAACGTTTTACCTGTTTATCCAACAAAGTTAAGTTTGTTGCAGTTCCTCAGATTGAAGAAGTGTTTTGGACAAAAATCCCATTCAGATTAAAAACCTTGGGGCAGCATGGTGGCGCAGTTGGTAGACCTGCTGCCTCTTAGCAAGCAGGTTGCCCCAGTTCAAATCCCAGTCCGTGGGACTTTCTGGGTGGAGTTTGCATGTTCTCTCCATGCATGCGTGGGTTTTCTCCGAGTACCCGGTTTCCTCCCACAGACCAAAAACATGCATGTTAGTCTGATTGGTGACTCTAAATTGTCTCTAGGTGTGAGTGAGAGTGAATGGTTGTTTGTCTCTATGTGGCCCTGTGATGGACTGGAGACCAGTCCAGGGTGTACCCCGCCCCTCGCACTGTGATGGCTGGACATGGGCACCAGCGACCCCCGCGACCGGAAAAGGAAGAAACAGGTAAAGATAATGGATGGATGGATGTCAAGGCAAATGAAAACACTTGTGTTGATCTGTCAGTTACTGCATCATTTATCTCCATTATTTGGTATGAAGACAAGTATTCCTCAAATTTATTACTAATTATATGAAACAAAAAGTAGCTGAATGAAGATAAAAGATATGTAATCAATAGTTTGATCAATATTTCTACATTAATATGTTCTGCTGTTTGTGGTCTGTCCTTTTGTTATGGTTTAGGACGGTGTACATTTTATTTCATCTTGAGGCATTTATCTTTTAATACACGTCTTCTGGTAATACATGTAATAGCATGATGAATTCAATGCAAAGCTGAGCACCTAAACACTGAAGGGCAGCAGGAAGACGGAAAAGCATAATTATAACTACTGCATTGATGCATGGGAAATATTTCAGAACGGCCGAATCCCAAACTAGTTTCATTCTCATACCTGAGCATTGTGAGCAGTCTCATTTTTGAAAATAAGCCTCTAGAGATGTGTGGGGAAAAGGCAATCTGTTGCAGATGTGCTCAGTTGGTGGCATTTACCTGACATTTGAAAGTTTATACTGTATAAAGTTGTGCGTTTGACTGAAGAAGTAAGGCTCGCAAAACTCAAAACACCCAACAGAAATTGGCCTCTTTTATGTTGATAATACATTAAAAGATTAAAAAGGTAGCGAATATCTCAACAAACTATAATAAAAACTAACCAAAAATGTAAACAAATGAATAATATAAGTGGCTTCACAAGTCTATTTTCTGCGACGGGGGTAGTTTTTACGGCAGGGATACATTTTTCGGCATAACACCGGAACACAAATTCCGTAAAAACCAAACAAACCAACCACAAAATAAATGCATTTGTTAGCCATTCTTGATGAAAATAAGCATCTAAACTCTGCCTGAACCTAGTGAGTTTAAATTAATCCAGATAAAAATAGGGCCACAACATGAGTGAACGCTGATGGATTATGTAATAAATTGAAGCTACTCCTTTCGTACAAGCTAATATATTGGATGAATTTTGATTATCGACCCAAAATGTCTCAGACATAATTGACATAATACAACAGAATAACAAAATGAACGTGTGGTTTTAAAAGGTATGCAAATGTGTCGCGGTGACACAGGCAATCAAAAGTCAGCCACTGACTCAGCTAGTTACGTTACGACACCGTCGTTAGTCAACGTGTTCCCGTTAATTTGTCCAAACGCGAGAGTTCGGTAGCGCAGAAAATGGTCAAGACTTTTACCATTTCATTTATTTTTAGACATTTCACATATGTGTCGCTAGAACAGCTGTTACAGAATCTGCATCTATTCGCTAGCATGGGCCGAACGCAGCAGGCCCGTCGAAGCCCCGAGCTCACCAGTTCGTCATGTCCAGAAAGAAGGCGCATCCGGCCGGGTTGAGCTGAAACCCGAGCAGCCTCTGGAAGTCCGATATTAAGATATCTTTGTCCGTTGTGCCCATGCAGCTGAATTTCTGCATGAGCTCCTGGTCCACGTCCAGGTCCAGGTCCATGCCCTCCATGACGGGATTCGATCTGGCAGATACACACACACGGGAGAGGGGAGAAGGGGGGGACTAGCACAAATTTACACCGAGGCCTCGACTTGTCATAACAAAAACTCGACAACAGAGCCGAGCGCGCATGTCACGTGACCTGACTGAACCCCCAGTGGGTCTGTTTGGAACAGGTGTCAGGCTTCCTTATCTAAATATATTGTGTATATCTAGCTATCTATCTATCTATTATCTATTATCTATATATCTATCTATCTATCTATCTATCTATCTATCTATCTATCTATCTATCTATCTATCTATCTATATATAGCCTATTG
>JBBPBX010043818.1:16957-27746 GCA_038048925.1 Garcialebias charrua
ATATGTAACTTATCATTTTCAACAGGAATTTTTCCAGATAATATGAAAGTAGCTAAGGTCGTTCCTCTTTTTAAAAATGGTGATAAATGTGTATTCAACAATTATAGACCTATATCCTTGTTACCACAGTTTTCAAAAATTCTTGAAAAACTATTTGTAAACAGACTAGACCAATTTATAGATAAACAAAATATTCTAAGCAACAGTCAGTATGGGTTTAGATCAAAAAACTCTACATCAATGGCTCTCATGGAATTAATGGAACAAATAACTACTGCTGTCGATCAAAAACAACATTGTATCAGTATCTTTGTTGATTTAAAAAAAGCATTCGATACTATTGATCACACCATTCTCCTTGAAAAACTGAACAAATATGGTATTAGAGGACCAGCATTACAGTGGGTATCTAGCTACTTAAAAAATAGGAAACAATTTGTACAAATAAATGATGTAAGATCTGACCTCTGTAATATCACATGTGGAGTTCCCCAAGGCTCTGTACTTGGACCAAAGCTTTTTATTTTATATGTGAATGACTTGGTAAATGTGTCAGGACTCCTTAAATGTGTACTTTTCGCTGATGATACCACTTTTTTCTGTTCAGGTGAAGATATAGAACAAATGTTAGAATTGATAAAGACAGAATTTGTCAAGATACAAACTTGGTTTAAAATAAATAAATTATCATTAAATCTAGAAAAAACTAATTACATGATATTCGGTAATAAAAAGAAAACTGTTGATGTTCCACTCAAAATTGAGGATGTTGAGATTTGTAGAGTGAATGAGGTGAAGTTTTTGGGTGTTATCATTGATGACAAACTGACATGGAAACAACACATAAATTCTGTAAGAATAAAAATAGCTAGATCGATAGCAGTACTGTACAAAGTCAGAGACCTATTGAATGATAAAGCTCTGTATTTGTTGTATAACACAATCATTGTTCCACACTTAATCTATTGTATTGATGTTTGGGGGAAAGCGTGTAAAACAATCACAAAGCCTATTTTTGTATTACAGAAAAGAGCTGTAAGAATTATCACTAGAAAGCATTACCGTCATCCATCAAGTACATTATTTTATCAACTAAAATTATTGAAGTTCCATGATTTGGTAGACTATAATATTTTATCAGTTATGTATAGAGCTCAAAATAATGCATTACCTTTAAATATCCAAATGCACTTTGTTAAAAGACAAAGTTGTTATAATCTTAAGGGAACAGAGTTGTTTGTAAAACCACAATTCAGAACCAGTTTGAAGGGACGTTCTACCTCAATCCAGGGAATTAGATTATGGAATGGCTTGGAGAATGTAGTTAAAAATGCCAAGTCAATGTTTACATTTAAAAAAATGATCAAAACAAATGTGTTAAAAAAATATATGTGAAATAACGTAATGTGTATTGTATTAGTTAGAAAATTAGAAAGAGTTAGTCATTTTGTACTGTTAGTTAGAAAATAAAAAAGAGTTAGTAATTTTGTACTGTTGGTTGAAGAATATTATTGTTTAACCTGATTGTTGGAAAAAGTTGGTTGAAGATTATTATTGTTTACATGGTTTGACTACTGTTGTTTAATCTGATTGTTGGAGATAAGGGGCAGATATAATAAGATTTATTCTTCTTTCTGCCACCTTTCATTTTTTTACATTTTGTACACTATCATTATGAGATTGCCTTGTATTGTTTCTTTTGTAAAAAAATGAACAAATTTAATAAACATAAACATAAACAAATGGAGCTTATTTATAAAACGCCTTCCAGCCCCCTCTGAGGAGCCCCAAAGCGCTTTACAATACGAGCCATCTACCCATTCATACACACATTCATACACCGTTAGTGGTAGCCTGCCTTGTAGGGCGCTATCCAGACCTACCGGGAGCAACTCGGGGTTAAGTGTCTTGCCCAGGAACACAACGACACATGGTGGGCGGATGCGGGACTCGAACCTCCGACCTTCCGATTGGGGGTCGACTGCCATTACCACTGTGCCACGGCCGCTCCATAATATAAATATAATAATAATAATAATAATGAATCCAATTTATAACGCACTTTTCATTAATGAAAATCTCAAAGTGCTAAATATATATATATTTTTATTATACAGGTGGTCCCCGACTTTTTTTCATTCATTCATTCAACCGTTATTTATACAGGCTAGCCTCGACTTACGACAGAGTTCCGTTCCTACACCCGTCCGTGAAGCGAAAATCCACGTAAGTCGGAAAATACATCTAAACGGCACCTCATATGTACAGTACTGTATTTTTACCAAGCACTTAGCCTCTATCCTAACACATTGGCATTGCCCTACATAATTATCAAAAACACATGCATTTGGAGCCATAATGAAGGAAAAAAAGAGTTGATTTCTTACTGGGAGCTGGTCCTGCAGCTTCACGCGGTCCACAGCGTTTACAGCAACGTCTGTTAGCATGTTAGCTCGTTGCTTGGCTGTAGCCTGTCTGCTTTGTAAACCTCCGCTCCAAACAATAAGGTCTCTGCGCGTGATCCAGCGGTCCAGAATTTTACAGTAATAACTGTTAGCATATTAGCCATAGTCGTAATTTACACAGGGGATGGGGGGGTTAACCCCCTCAATAATTGGATCCAGTCAATATAACCCCCCCAATAAAATGGCATCATTCATTTCAAGCTCCCGGATTAACTGGAGGTGCGCGCGGAGGAGCGCGTTTCAGCAGGTGAG
Source organism: Garcialebias charrua (assembly GCA_038048925.1). Taxonomy (NCBI): domain Eukaryota; kingdom Metazoa; phylum Chordata; class Actinopteri; order Cyprinodontiformes; family Rivulidae; genus Garcialebias; species Garcialebias charrua. The sequence goes on from JBBPBX010043818.1 coordinate 19,675, forward strand.
ACTGCTCTCTGCGTAAAAGCTGCCGTTCGGTTCTCAGCCTCCCCCTCCTCCTCCCCCCTCCAGCAGCAGCCGGGGACACGTTTTCCACACGCTAACTTTGCATTACCGTAACTCTGCAACGGTTTGGGCCAGAGCCATATATATAGAGAGTTCCGACACTCTTTGAACTCGCCGACAGGCGGTCAATCGTTCCAAACAACGGCTATGGAAACCTTGTGGAGCTGCGCCCTCTGGCGGCGACGGAGCGCTACTGCAGGCAGCTTCAGACTGTTACCCAGAAGCCCGAGATACACTCATGCGTCCTCAGGTACGCCACTCTACGCGCGCATTTTGTGCGCATGTGTTTTGCTGCTACACTTCAGCTTTCAAACGCTCGCTTTCTCCTTGTTGTAATATGAGCAGCTGCACACGGAGGGGACTCAACTGAGCTCGCTGATTGGTCACTTGCTGACACGCCTACTGAAATGATTGACAGCCAGCTCATGTAGCTTGCTGAAGACCGCGGCGGTGTTCATGCGGTGTTTCTACTATATATGTTGTAAAAAGTTCTCTCAGAAATAAAAATAATAACAGGGAGTGCTTTTCCTGCAGCACACAGCCCACCAGGGATATTTAAAACTAGGGATGGGGCAGATCCGATCCAGTATCGGTATCGGTATCCGATACCAGCATAATTTAAGTATCGGATATCTGATCCAACCTGCCGATATTTCAGATCCAGCTTCAAAGAGCACTTGTGTTCCATCATATTCTGTGACTACCGTCTTAACATTGTGTGAGTTAAAACCAATGAAGACACTCTTGAGCCTTACAACAGGAAACTCACAAACTTTAACAGTATAGTCTTTATAGTATAGAAAACATTCCAAAATACACATAACTTTATAGTCTCAGCACAAAAATTTCATTATACAGATTCACATACCTGAACAGTATCGGATCGGAAAAGTATCGGTATCGGTAGATACCCAGTTCTTAAGTATCGGTATCGGATCGGAAGTGAGAAATGTGGATCGGTGCATCCCTAGATCGCGCACCCAGGTAGGACCTGAATTCATTCATTTCATTCATGGAGTGAACGGAGGAAGAAGCGATTACTTGACTTTAGGCAAAAAAACAAAAGAAAAGGCCCGATCAGCGATAAAGAAGGGGAATTTATTTCATTTGTGTAACATACAAAACAGTCCGGCGCCGGGGAAGTTTATGTTCAGACACCGCGCATCGCGTATGCGTACACTGTAAATGATTTTCGTTGTTTTTACAGTAAATTTACTGTTTTTACAGTAAATTTACTGTATTTGCAACAGTAGCTTACTGTAAATACAGTTTACAGTAAGTTACTGTAGATTTGATTGTTTTTACATCAATATTACCGTATTATCAACAGTAAAGTACTGTATAAACATTTACAGTACATTACTGTTGATTTGCAATGCATTATGGGTATTTTTTGTGACTACTGTAAAAAATACAGTAATGAACCAACCGCCAAAAAAAAACGGTGTTCCTCCATCTTGACACTAGAGGCCGACAGGAATATTTCGTGCTCTTGGTTATTTTTATTCTTTTTTCTGCTTAATTTATACTTTTTTTTTTTTTTTTACTATTCAACTTCTATTTGAATCATATGGGAGGCAGTTGCTTTTTGTGAAGGAGATGTTCCTGTGTTATACACCTATGATGAGATGAGACACTTCTTCTTTATCTGGTAAGTGGTAAATTTTAATATTTAAATGAAACTCCTTTTCTAGTAGGCTAGCGTAGGGCTAATGATAGCTTTAAAAAAAACTGCTGTGATTTTGACAGGCAGCTACATCAGTTTAGTTGCTGTTTCTCCTGAGTTAAAATGTGTTAAGTCATTATGTATTGACCGCCTTTTTTGATTTTATCATGTCCTGGACGACTGAGAATCTTCACCAGCTTAAGTCATTATGGTTTCGCGGAATAAATGTTATAATCTGCAAGCTATAGCAAGACGCAGATTACAAACAAACTCCTTGTTAGCATTGCTAATGCTTAGCGGTTCCAATGGACACACAAGTCTAACATCCGGAATGTTCACACAGCAGGCAAATGCGACACAAATCTGATTTTTTCCCCTCCATGTGACCAATAGCTGCATTCCCATGCCTTTTCAGTATGTTACCCAATCGGATACATATCTGATATTTTTTCAAAGTGACTGCACTCAATCTTAATTAAATGCCCAGTATATTCTATATCCTCTTATTGTTCAGGTTTCCACCACCCAGGCAGATGCTGAGACACTTATCTCCCTCCCCAGCACACCAAGACTAATCCTGCTAGGTAAGATTGTTAGATTTTTAATGTACAAATCAGATGTTTAGTGCAATATTAAGCATAACCTACACATTTTTGTAAACAGTAAAGTGTGATATTTAAATGTCTGTTTTAGGAGAATCACTTCTGACCACAAAGAAGTGGATGCTGGCCCTGGAGGGTAATGTAGTCATTGAGCCAGGTCCTCTTCAGGTGGACTTCACCTCGGCCTTGGCTGTTCTTTTTGCATCTTTTTATGTTTTCAACATCGAGTACCAAGAGGATGCTGCCTCAACCTTAGAGTTCATTCAAAGGTCAGTAATGTTCATCAATTAAATAATAATGAATAATTATGCTTTGGAGTGCTACTGGACATTTAGCATCTTTACCAGCTGGTGAACTAAGTTGTGTACATTCTGTTTTTTTTTAAGGGATCCACAATTACCGTATTATCCGGCCTATAAATCACACCAGTCCAATTACTGTATGTCCAATGAAGTGGAAAAATCCAAGTATAAGTCGCACCGGTCTATAAGTCGCACCTCACGGCACAAAACAAGCATGCGCAGTAACAACAGACCTGCAGTACAGCAAACAGACCTGCATCTCTTTGATCTTTAAAGATAAACACATAAAAAATATATTTTTGTTAGCTGACATTACAGTAAAAGTGTGTCTCAGTTTAACTTTTCTTGATAAATGCACTTTGACGGCTAAAAACCGTTAAATTAAGTGACAATTTTTTGACCAAAGTGAAAAAATCTGAAAAACCCACGTATAAGTCGCACCGGCCTATACTGTAAGTCGCAGGGCTTAGAAATGTAGGCAAAAAGGTGCGACTTATAGGCCGGAGAATACGGTAGTTGTAACATTAAACTTTATTTGATAAACATTTATTTTAACTGTAAAATAAAGACTGTAAAAATACTGTAGGCTGTTTAGTTTTGTAGTTTAAGAATGTCATATACAGGCTGCATTTGACATTTTGCTGCGTCTTCTAAAATCTTTTGTTTGTTGTGAATGTTATTGTAAGTTGTAAAAAAGAGAGATGTTGTAAAAAAGAGAGATGTTTACTCAAATTGCACAATTTTTTCAGTTTTGAGCCTCAGCAGAATTCACAGTGCACTAAATTTTAAAGAGCTATAGGCCCCGTCATATTACAGTGTATGATTAATATGACCAGAATTCACAGAAGTTTGCAAGGTTTCTATTATCTGTACAAATTATGATGCTAGAGCACAGGTGTCAAACTCTGGTCCCCAAGGGCCACTATCCTGCAAGTTTTACTTGTCTTTCTACTCCAACACACCTAATTAATTGATTGAATTAGCTCTTCAAATTCTGCAAAAGTTTGTTAATCACCCATTCATTCAAGTCAGGTGTGTAGGAGAAGGAAAACCTACAAAACATGCAGGATAGTGGCCATCAAGGAACAGAGTTTAACACCCCTGGGCTACAGTGATAAGTACTATTGGTCCGATGATTAAAAAAAAGGCCACCATAGAATGTCTATGGAGAGAATCCCATTGCATGAAGCATACATGTGGGAAAGTCTCAAAAGTCAAATATACAAGCGAACACATCTGTGCACTTGTACAAATGTAAAAATGGAGAAAACAAAAACACAGCAACAAAATACATGTGCGTATATAGTAATAATAATTATAACCTTGCTGAAACATATACATACATATACCCATACATGCATATATAGATATCATAGAATATGTTTACACATATCACATAATTTCCTATTCAGAGTATGTGTTGAGCATGGGTCTCAGCCTCTACCCCAAAATTTTAGCTCATTATCTGTTAAACATACTAAGACCTCTTGGCTGTCATAACAATATTGAATAACATTGACTCTAAATGTTAATCAGTTGTAGATGTACATTCAATGATTGCTTTGAGAGTTTAATTAAAATCCAATTTTGACTAAACATACAGACATGGACAAAAAAAGTATAGTCCAGACCTAATAATAATTCTACATATTGTAATCTTGTTAGGTTAAGTGAGAAAATGTATTCATAGACAAGTAATCAATGATTCATTAACTGTGTCAAAGTTGTTTCATTCAAGTCCTTGGGCTCTATATAATCTCCGCCGTAGCAGAGAGTAATGGGCGACCCTAAATAAAAACTAAAAGTCAAAACCAATGTAACAGTTAACTTTTTTTATTTAATTTTCATAGGTTTCTCGTCAGGATAAATCCTGAAAATTCAAAGTGTTCCTCCAAGTTCCAAGTAAGCAAGAAGACCGGAAAACTGGTTCAGAGGAAGTCTGTGGCCATGAATCCTCATGTTGCTGCCTTTGTCAAAGAATATGCAGACTATGATTGGCAAAATCATTAAGGTAAGTGTTTGGGTTTGTCATGTAAATAAAAACTTTTTGTAATAATGTAGAAATTCTTGTAGGGGTTGTATTGTGCAAAATCAACATTTTTGATCTTTATATAATTGTCATTCCTTCATCAAAAACATCCCCAGAGTGTTGCTTTGACCCATTCATGCATGTTTGAGAAATTTGAATCTCCTGTGGTAGCCAAGTGTAGCGTTCTTGATGTGTCGTAACCCCAGCAATATATTTCAATGAATATTTTATTAATTCTGTTCAACGACTGGCTCAGCTGTTTCCGGCACCTTGCTCTTTCCATTCTCTGGTCTGTGATGCATCTGCCTTTAGTTTAACACCTGTTAATGATGCAAAAGTGGAAAGGATTATTGGACAACTTAATAATAGCAAAGCAAAAGACCTGTATGGGTTAGATAGTATATTTCTAAAAACACATAAGGACAGTCTAATCCCAGTGTTGACAAAAATAATAAATCAGTCTATTAGAGATGGTATATTTCCCGATGCATTAAAAACTGGCATTGTCACGCCCATATATAAGTCTGGAGACAAACTAGAGGTCAGTAACTATCGACCGATTACCATCCTCCCCGTCATCTCAAAAGTCTTTGAAAAGGTTGTAGCAGAGCAACTAATTGAACACCTTGAAACCAAAGCTTTTTTAAATCCTTTGCAATTTGGTTTCAGAAAAAAATACTCAACAGAGACGGCTTGTTCCTACTTCCTTGAAGAAATTAAATCAAAGCTAGACCAAGGAGGTGTAGTGGGCGCCGTGTTCCTAGACCTGCGAAAGGCTTTCGATACTGTTTCCCACAGCATTTTAATAAGCAAACTATCAAATTATGGACTGTCTCGTCAGACAATAAACTGGATTACATCATACCTAAGTGGCAGGAAACAATGTGTTCGAGTAAATCACACACTGTCCCCCTTTCAAGACTGCACCATGGGAGTTCCGCAGGGCTCTATTTTAGGGCCGCTGCTTTTTAGTCTATACATCAATGATCTCCCCTCAATGTGTGATATTAATATCATCATGTATGCGGACGATACTGTTTTGTTCACTCATGGAAAAAATATAACAGAAGTGGCCACAAAATTGACAGGAGAATTGAAAAAGGTTGCTGCCTGGCTACAAAACTGCTGTCTCACATTAAATGTAGAAAAGACAGTTGCAATGTACTTTACAAACAGAAATAAATGTTTGGATTATCCTGATATCCATATAAATGGGGAAAAAATAAAAAATGTAAACAACTTTACCTATTTAGGTGTTACCCTTGACTCAAATTTGAATTTTAGAGACCATGTAAAGAAACTGCGCAACTCTTTAAAATTTAGTCTGGTGAACTTCAGGTACATACGAGGATCTCTTACTACTGAGGCATCATATATGTACTTAAACTCTATGATTTTCTCGCGTTTTCTGTATTGCATGACTAGCTGGTCACAGGCTAGTAAAACAGCTCTAAAGCCTCTTGAATCAATGTTCAAAAGTGCAATAAAAATTCATGATAGGAAATCCAGACAATATCACCACTGTCATATTCTTTTCAAATATGATCTTTTAAACTTTGACAATTTAATATTTCATGCAAATATTTGTCTACTTTTTAAAATCATCCATGGTATGGCTGCTCCTCCTCTAAGAAGGTTTGTCATATTGAACTCAGAAAAAACAACTCGAGTCACAAGGGCGACCTCTAGAGGAGAGTGCAGCATCCCTAAATGTAGGACCTCTTTTGCTAAATCCGTCTTTTCTGTTGTTGCCATGAGTCAGTGGAATATTCTGCCTACTGAGATTATAAAATGTACAAGTTTCCCAACGTTTGCACATCTGACAAGGAAATGGCTTTTATCAAAGCAGGTTTGCACCCACCAGTGATGACTGTGTGTGAGTGAAAGTACAGTTTGTAGGTTTGTTTGAAGAAGTGTGATTATGTATATATGATGTGTATGTGTGTGTGTGTGTGTGTGTGTGTGAGTGTGTGAGTGTGTGTGCGTGTGTGTGTGTCCTTGTTTATGTTACGTTGTAAGGCCCAGTTTTCTGAGTTTTACCAAATTGTGAGGCCCAACTGGTTCTTATGGGGCCCAAAGCCCGGGCCCCATAAGAAGAAGTCCCGTTGGTGGGTTAGGGGTTAGGTTTAGGTCTAAGGTGTGAATTGAGGATGTGTTAAGGTTAGGGTTAGGTATGCATTGGTAATGGTTAGGTTTAGGGTAAAGGTCAGGGTTAGGCTATAGAAATGAATGAAAAATGAATGGAAGTCAATGCAATGGCCCCACAAAGATAGTAAAACAAACCTGTGTGTGTGTGTGTATGTGAACAAACTGGTAGTGCGTGTGTGTGTGAGAGAACTGGTGAAATTTTGAAAGTTTTTTATGTATGGTATATTTGAGGGGCGAGGTATGATATGTATGTATATATTGTGTCTGTATTTGTGTTTAATGGTTTTCTCATCCACTTACAAAAATCCGTTACTCTTGTTAAACATCAACCTGTCCGGGGACTACAGGCGGAAATTAGTATTATTACTATAACCTGGCACAATGCATCTTTCCTGTTTTTGTAGGTCAATGTATTGTTGTGCACTGTCCCTGAGAAAACAAATAAATAAATCATCATAAATCATCAAATCAAATCATCATGAGCATATATAGGTGCAGCCTTTTAAGGCTATTGCTAGTGATTTTACCCCTTTGCACGCATGTGCAGCTGAAAACTGAAAACTTGTAGTCATCGCCCACCTGCTGTGTGGACCCCACCCCGGTCCATATAAATAGCGATGGGCCCAGGGTTTGACTCCCTGATAATAACATTTTTCTTCAGCTATGGGAGTCAGTCAGGCCTGAATCTTAAAGAGCTGCACCCATACTCATAGAATCTGGGGTTACAGTACATAACTAACATTATATTTCATATAGGCTTCGCCCTTTAAGGCTATCGCTAGTGGGTTAATGGGCAAAGCAGGATGTAGTCTATTCCTCACTGTGTCCGTTCAGTACGACAGTTACACAACCATCTGCTTGTAATCCAAAAATGTTCAGGTCCCTTCTTCATTCATGCATAATTCTGCACAGTTGAATCTGTGACTGTGTGACATGCTGAGTAACAGAGGGACAACATCCCGTGTAGATCAAATTGTCCACAATAATGAAATAAACAGGATGGAGATTTTTCTCAAAAACATCAAAATTATCACTCTTACCAGAGGTCTGAGAGCAGAGTGTGTCAGGTATAAACTGGAGACATCACGCAGTAAAAATGGATGAATGAGCACTAGGGGTGTAAATTACCAGCTTTATCATGATATATCGATTTGCTTGCATGCCGATACAATATTTCTCGATATCACAAAGTCTGTCACAATATGATTTTGTTTCTATTCGATTCACAAGTCTGTTATTGATATATTAGAATATCAAATGCCTGTCTT
>JBBPBX010043819.1:5037-23543 GCA_038048925.1 Garcialebias charrua
ATGTATGCCTCTCTTATGATTGTCTATTTTTGTCACTGTTGTCATCATTCTTTGTTGAAACCAGGTCTCTCTTGTAAATGAATCCTCGAGGCTCAATGGGATTAACCTGCCTAAATAAAGGTTGAATGAACTAAAGATTGAATGAATTAGTCAGATCTTGCACCTGAAATGTTGAAGTGTCTTAAATTGTGATTTTTTTAAAACTTGTATTGTATTTTATGTTTTAATAACGGATGTTTTGTTGTAAACATTTTAACACTGTTAATGTTCTTAAGACTGTGTTGCTATATTTGCATATTGTCCAGCACACCCTTGTAAAATAATAATAATAATAATGAATTCAATTTATAACGCACTTTTCATTAGTGAAAATCTCAAAGTGCTACACACATTGAATGCTACACACATTCATACACCGGTAGCGGCAGACTACCATGCAAGGTGCTTTCCAGTCCTACCGGGAGCAACTCGGGGTTAAGTGTCTTGCCCAAGGACACAACAACACATGGTGTGGGGAACCGGGATTCGAACCGCCAACCTTCCGATCGGGGAACGACTGCCATTACCCCTACGCCACGGCCGCCCCTAATAATAAATAGATGAATAAACTCAGTGGATTTCGTCCTGGTAATACAAAGGTTAAAAAAAACTGCTGATGTGGCAGCAAAACTTACTTTTCAAAGGAAACATGGAGGGAGGACAGAACACAACACCATGCATGACAATCCATGGACGGGGGAACAATGCACACTAATGAGGGGTTAAACACAAACACCAGCTGGAGAAGGACAACAAGTGGCAGAGGCAGGAGCTGATCAGGGAGAACATAAGACACAAGGTTCACAAAACACATACAGATCCTCTCACTCATACACGTGAGCTGCTGAAGGCCCACAAAAAAAGCCTACTGGTACTTTTGACCTAAAAAAAAAAACATATGGTACTTGAAGCCCTAACTCTTACCCCTGAAAGATCCAGTAAAGTTTAAATAAAATATACAACTTGTATTTGACCCAAGACATGATACAAAGTAGCTTGCCTACTTCAAAGTCAAAGTCAAAGTCAACTTTATTGTCAAAACTGCAATATGTACAGGACATACACAGGATTGAAATTGCATTTCTCTCTGTCCCTCGGTGCAACAGTAAACATTTAAACACTAAAACATTTAATAAACATAAGCATAAAATGAAATAATAAAAGTGTAATACTGTCCTGAGTTTTTGCATAGTAGTTTTTGCATAGTAGTAGTATGAAAGTATGAAAAGTTACACCAACACTAAAACACTAAACATTTAATAAACATAAGCATAAAATGAAATAACAAAAGTGTAATACTGTCCTGAGTTTTTTGCATAGTAGTATAAAAGTGTAAAAAGTATATCTATAAAATAAAATGAAAGTTCTGGCATTGACATTTGTAATAGAGTGACAAAGCAGCATATGAAGTTTATGTACACAGTATATGTATGAGGTAGTTGATATTGGTATAGAGGTAAAGTGGCATATGCAATAAGGCTAGTAAAAAAATATATATCAGCAGTAGTGTAGATATAAAAAGTAGTGTAAATGTAAACAGTAGTAATAAATGTAAACAGTAGTAATGAATGTAAACAGTAGTAATAAATGTAAACAGTGAATGTAAACAGTAGTATGACTATAGGCAGTAATGTAATACAAACATTAGTGCAAATATAAGAAGTAGTGCAAACTGAATGAGCACATGACCGTGAGTTGAGTGAATAACCCGTTTTGATGACACAGAGTCCAGTGTTAAAGTATTTGTTGTGTGGTAATGTGTGAACGTTTTTAGTGTTATTGCAGTACAAGTGGGAGGGAGGGCAGAGCCGGTAGAGAGTTAAGCATCCTGACAGCCTGATGAACAGAGCTGTCATTAATGCCTCTTCCTCACCAAACACATCAAAATGCTCCCAATGCTCTGTGTTTGCTGCTTGTCAACAGATGTCTGTCCCCACCGAACATGTCTGCAGACGTGCAGTGGGAGGAGCGTGTGGCTCCCTTCCCGGTCAGATCCGTGTTGTTTTTATGTACACAGGGCAGATAAAATCAGCTGTACGTGAGCCTCGTTAACACTTGAGTGGGTTTTCTACGAGCCGAACTGCAACTCTGAAAGTCTATGTTGAGATTAAAACGTTTTTTTTTAATGTTTGGGGTGATGTACACTCGAGTGGACAGCAGCAACTTTAAAAATGCCAGGTTTTCCTACCGGAGGCTGTTTTCGTCCACAGAAAGTCCCGTCGTCGTTGCGTCATCACATAGCAGAGTCTCTCCCGAGTGGTTGCTGCGACGCTACGAGCAGCAGAAGCAAGAATATTCTGGCTTCCTGCTGCTCTGCTGCTCGGCTGCGCGGCTGCGCGCGTGCGTGAAAAGGGACTGCCGGGTGCTGCTGCGCTGCTTGAAATGCTGAAGACGCGCCGCGTCACGCCCCACTGCTCCAAGATGCGCGGCCACATAGACTTTCAATGTAAAGTGGCTGCTTCGGTTGCGCGAAAAGCGTTTGGTGAGGATTCAGCATCAGTCTGCTGGTTCGAGCCTGGAGACTCCTCAAGGCCGAGATACACTTGAGTGTCCTCAGGTACGCCACTCTACGCGCGCATTTTGTGCGCATGTGTTTTGCTGATATACTTCATAAACTATCAGCTTTCAAACGCTCGCGTTCTCCTTGTTGTAATATGAGCAGCTGCGCACGGAGGGGACTCAACTGAGCTCGCTGATTGGTCACTTGCTGACACGCCTACTGAAATGATTGACAGCTTTCAGTCAGCTCATGTAGCTCGCTGAAGACAGCTGCGGTGTTCTGATACGGTGTTTCTACTATATATGTTATAAAAAGTTCTCTCAGAAATAAAAATAATAACAGGGAGTGCTTTTCCTGCAGCACACAGCCCACCAGGGATATTTAAAACATCGCGCACCCAGGTAGGACCTGAATTCATTCATTTCAATCATCGAGTGAACGGAGGAAGAAGTGATTACTTGACTTTAGGCAAAAAAACAAAAGAAAAGGCCCGATCAGCGATAAAAAAGAGGAATTTAATTCATTTGTGTAACATACAAAACAGTCCGGCGCCGGGGAAGTTTATGATCAGACACCGCGCATCGCGTTCGTGGTCGTAAAAAAAAAGCTTTGCGCGTACATGCCCTGCGGGGCTACGCGGGGCTACGCTTTTGCCTTGACGTATGTACGTTGCGTATAGGCGTATCGTGAGAACGCTCGAGTGTATCTCGCCCTTTAGTCTCCTCCTTGAAGGCAACAGGCTGAAGCAGCTGTGTAGTGGGTGTGTGGGATCACCTGCCATGCAGTGGGCTTTCCGAGTGAGGCGGTTGCTGTGTAAGTCCTGTAGTGAGGGGAAGGAGGTGCCGACAATCTTCTCAGCTGCTCTCACGATGCGCTGGAGGCTCTTGCGGCAGGATGCAGTACATGCACCAAACCACACCGTGATGCAGCTGGTCAGGACACTTTCTATGGCACCCCTGTAGAAGGTGCACATGATGGGGGTTGGAGCTCCAGCCCTTTTCAGCTTGCGGAGAAAGTAGAGGCGCTGGTGAGCCTTCTTGGCCAGTGATGCAGTGTTCCTGCTCCAGGACAGGTCCTCTGAGACGTGCACTCCCAGGAACTTGGTGCTGTCCACTCTCTCCACTGTGGTGCTGTTGATGGTCAGAGGGGCATGTTGGGCATCCCTCTTCCTGAAGTCCACAACAATCTCCTTTGTCTTCTCCACGTTGAGAGTGAGATTGTTGTGTCCGCACCACAAGGCCAGGCGGCTCACCTCGTTCCTGTAGTCCGTCTCATCGTTGTTGCTGATGAGACCCACCACTGTTGTGTCGTCCGCAAACTTGATGAAGTGGTTGGAGCTGTATGATGGTGTGCAGTCGTGTGTTAGCAGGGTGAATAGAAGGGGGCTCAGCACACATCCTTGTGGGGCTCCTGTATTCAATGTGATGGTGCTGGATGTGTTATTCCCGACCCGTACTGCCTGTGGTCTCCCGGTCAGGAAGTCTAGCAGCCAGTTACACATTGAGGTGTTCAGCCCCAGACTGTCCAGTTTAAGGATGAGCTGTTGGGGGATGATGGTGTTGAATGCCGAGCTGAAGTCGATGAACAGCATTCTGACATAGGAGTCTTTCGTGTCCAGATGTGTGAGAGCTGTGTGGAGGGCAGAGGAGATGGCATCGTCGGTTGAGCGATTAGGCCGATATGCAAATTGGAAGGGATCCAGGGAGGCAGGGAGGACAGATGTGATGCTTTTCATGACTAGCCGTTCGAAGCACTTCATCAGGATGGGGGTGAGTGCTACTGGACGATAGTCATTGAGGCAGGAGGGCGTTGCCTTCTTTGGGACAGGGATGATGGTGGTGGCTTTGAAACAGGTGGGGACGATGGCCTGACTCAGTGAGATGTTAAAGATGTCCGTGAAGACCGCTGCGAGTTCTCCTGCACAGTCCTTCAGCACACGACCAGGTATGTTGTCAGGACCAGAAGCTTTTTGGGCGTTGATCTTGATGAATGATCGCCTCACGCTGTCTGAGGACAGCGCCAGCACCTGGTCATCAGGAGAGGGGGTGAGTTTTTGTGCAGGTGTGCTGTTACATGCCTCAAACCGAGCAAAGAAGTCATTCAGTTCATTCAGCGTAGAGGTTGTGCTGTCACAGGTCTGTGGGGATGGTTTGTAGTTTGTGATGGTCTGTATTCCCTGCCACAGACTCCGTGTATCCTTGCTGTCCTTGAAGCGGTGAGCTATTTTCCTGGAATACTGCTTCTTGGCCTTTCTGATGCCCCGGGCCAGGTTGTTTCTGGCTGTCCTCAGGCCCACCTGATCTCCCGCTGTGAAGGCAGCATTCCTGGCTCTCAGGAGTCTGTAAACCTCTGCTGTCAGCCATGGCTTCTGATTTGCCCGAACAGTGATGGTTTTGAGGTTGGTTACATCATCAATGCACTTGGTGATGTATGAACATACAGTGTCTGAGTACTCCTGGAGACATGTGTTGTTGTTTGTGGTAGCAGCTTCTTTGAACATACTCCAATCTGTGGTGTCAAAACAGTCCTGGAGTGCCTCTGAAGACCCCTCTGGCCACACTCGTATCTGCTTGCGAACTGGTTTTGTGACTTTCACCAGTGGTCTGTATGCTGGCTTTAGCATAACACAGATATGATCAGAAGCACCAATGTGGGGGAGGGGGAGGGCCTTGTAAGCTCCTTTCATGGTGGTGTAAACTTGGTCCAATGTATTTTTGCCTCTTGTTGGAAAGTCAAAGTCAAAGTCAAAGTCAGCTTTATTGTCAGAACTGCAATATGTACAGGACATACACAGAATTGAAATTTCGTTTCTCTCAGTCCCTCGGTGCAACAGTAACTATTTAAACATTGAAACACTGAAACATATAATAATAGACATAAGCATAAAATAGTAAAACTGTGACACTGTCCTGAGTTTTTGCATAATGGTATAAGAGTATAAAAATTTACACCAACTCTAAAACTAAAACTAAAACACTAAACATTTAATGAACATAATACTGTCCTGAGTTTTTGCATACTAGTATAAAAAGTATAACTATAAAATAAACTAAAGGTTCAAGCATTGACATTTGCAAAGTGGCAAAGCAGCATATGAGTTAATGTACACAGTATATGTATGAGGTAGTTGATGTTGTTATAGAGGCAAAAGTGGCATATGCAGTAAGGCACATTGGGCATCCTTAAATAAGGCTGGTCAGAGAATACTGTATATGTATCAGAGTCAGAGAGTCAGAGAGTCAGAGAGTCTTTATTGTCATTTGCACCGCATGTGGTACATGAGATGAAAACGAGATTATGTACACGAGGTCCCAGTTACATCCAACAACAAATGAAAGAGAAAAACAGTAATAACATCGAGAACTAACTAAGAAAAACATCAACTAGTAATACACTAAGCCTAATATAGTGGGAATAAACAGCAGCACGAACATGAGTTTGTATGAGCAGATGGTCACAGATGGTCACAGATGAACACAGCAACAAGAAAACAGATCAGCATCAGCATGATGTGATATTTTGCAGTGTTTATTTTAATTTTATTTTTATTTATTCATGAGTCTAACAGCCTCAGGGTAGAAGCTGTTCCTCAGTCTAGTGGTTCTACACTTGATGCTCCTCAACCTCCGTCCTGAGGGGAGTGGGGCAAAGAGTGAGTGTGCTGGATGAGTGAGGTCTTTCATGATGCAGGTGGCTCTTTTCCTGCATCTGGAGGTGTAAATGTCTGTGATGGTGGGCAGACTGCATCATGCCGCAAGAGCCTCCAGCACATCGTGAGAGCAGCTGAGTAGATCAATTCAATACCTGTATATGTATCAGCAGTGGTGTAGATATAAAAGTAGTGGAAATGTAAACAGTAGTAATAAATGTAAGCAGTAGTAATAAATGTAAACAGTATTAATAAATGTAAACATTGAATGTAACCAGTAGTATGACTATAGGCAGTGATGTAATACAAACATTAGTGCAAATATGAGAAGTAGTGCAAACTGAATGAGCACATGACCGAGAGTTTAGTGAATAACCCGTTTGATGACACAGAGTCCAGTGTTAAAATCTTTGTGTTGTGTGGTAATGTGTGAGAAAGTTTTTTAGTGTTAAGGCAGTTCAAATGGGAGGGGGGGCAGAGCAGGCAGAGTGTTTAGCATCCTGACTGCCTGATGAACAGAGCTGTCACTCAGTCTGCTGGTTCGAGCCTGGAGACTTCTCAGTCTCCTCCCTGATGGCAACAGGCTGAAACAGCTGTGTAGTGGGTGTGTGGGATCACCTGCCATGCAGTGGGCTTTCCGAGTGAGGCGGTTGCTGTGTAAGTCCTGCAGTGAGGGCAAGGAGGTGCCGACGATCTTCTCAGCTGCTCTCACGATGCGCTGGAGGCTCTTGCGGCATGATGCAGTACATGCACCAAACCACACAGTGATGCAGCTGGTCAGGACACTTTCTATGGCACCTCTGTAGAAGGTGCACATGATGGGGGTTGAAGCTCCAGCCCTTTTCAGCTTGCGGAGAAAGTAGAGACGCTGGTGAGCCTTCTTGGCCAGTGATGCAGTGTTCCTGCTCCAGGACAGGTCCTCTGAGACATGCACTCCCAGGAACTTGGTGCTGTCTACTCTCTCCACTGCGGTGCTGTTGATGGTCAGAGGGGCATGTTGGGCATCCCTCTTCCTGAAGTCCACAACAATCTCCTTTGTCTTCTCCACGTTGAGAGTGAGATTGTTGTGTCCGCACCACAAGGCCAGGCGGCTCACCTCGTTCCTGTAGTCCGTCTCATCGTTGTTGCTGATGAGACCCACCACTGTTGTGTCGTCCGCAAACTTGATGAAGTGGTTGGAGCTGTATGATGGTGTGCAGTCGTGTGTTAGCAGGGTGAATAGAAGGGGGCTCAGCACACATCCTTGTGGGGCCCCTGTGTTCAATGTGATGGTGCTAGATGTGTTACTCCCGACCCGTACTGTCTGTGGTCTCCCGGTCAGGAAGTCTAGCAGCCAGTTACACATTGAGGTGTTCAGCCCCAGACTGTCCAGTTTAAGGATGAGCTGTTGGGGGATGATGGTGTTGAATGCCGAGCTGAAGTCGATGAACAGCATTCTAACATAAGAGTCCTTCGTGTCCAGATGTGTGAGAGCTGTGTGGAGGGCAGAGGAGATGGCATCGTCGGTTGAGCGATTAGGTCGGTATGCAAATTGGAAGGGATCCAGGGAGGCAGGGAGGACAGATGTGATGCTTTTCATGACTAGCCGTTCAAAGCACTTCATCAGGATGGGGGTGAGTGCTACTGGGCGATAGTCATTGAGGCATGCGGGCGTTGCCTTCTTTGGGACAGGGATGATGGTGGTGGCTTTGAAACAGGTGGGGACGATGGCCTGGCTCAGTGAGATGTTAAAGATGTCCGTGAAGACCGCTGCGAGTTCCCCTGCACAGTCCTTCAGCACACGACCAGGTATGTTGTCAGGACCAGAGGCCTTCCGGGCGTTAATCTTGATGAATGATCGCCTTACGCTGTCTGAGGACAGCGCCAGCACCTGGCCATCAGGAGAGGGGGGGAGTTTATGTGCAGGTGTGCTGTTACTTGCCTCGAACCGAGCAAAGAACTCATTCAGTTCATTCAGCGCAGAGGCTGAGCTGTCACAGGTCTGGGGGGATGGTTTGTAGTTTGTGATGGTCTGTATTCCCTGCCACAGACTGCGTGTATCCTTGCTGTCCTTGAAACGGTGAGCTATTTTCCTGGAATACTGCTTCTTGGCCTTTTTGATGCCCAGTTCCAGGTTCTTTCTGGCTGCCCTCAGGCCCACCTGATCTCTCGCTTTGAAGGCAGCATTCCTGGCTCTCAGGAGTCTGTAAACCTCAGCTGTCAGCCATGGCTTCTGATTAGCCCGAACAGTGATGGTCTTGAGGTTGGTTACATCATCAATGCACTTGGTGATGTATGAACATACAGTGTCTGAGTACTCCTGGAGACATAAGTTGTTGTTTGTGGTAGCAGTTTATGTTTCTGTATGTTTTTGGAAATACACTCTTTAAATCTGCTTGGTTGAAATCACCGGCCATGAGGAAAAAAGCATCAGGATGGGCTGTTTGCTGCTCACTGATGTGCATATATAGTTCATTCAGTGCCTCACCTCTAACTTTGCTGTTGGAGCTGGGAGGAATATATACAGCAACGATCATAACATCTGTAAATTCCCTCGGTAAATAGAACGGTCTGCATTTAGAGTCAGAGTCAGAGTCAGAGAGTCTTTATTGTCATTTGCACCGCATGTGGTACATGAGATGAAAACGAGATTATGTACACGAGGTCCCAGTTACATCCAACAACAAATGAAAGAGAAAAACAGTAATAACATCGAGAACTAACTAAGAAAAACATCAACTAGTAATACACTAAGCCTAATATAGTGGGAATAAACAGCAGCACGAACATGAGTTTGTATGAGCAGATGGTCACAGATGAACACAGATGAACACAGCAACAAGAAAACATATCAGCATCAGCATGATGTGATATTTTGCAGTGTTTATTTTAATTTTATTTTTATTTATTCATGAGTCTAACAGCCTCAGGGTAGAAGCTGTTCCTCAGTCTAGTGGTTCTACACTTGATGCTCCTCAACCTCCGTCCTGAGGGGAGTGGGGCAAAGAGTGAGTGTGCTGGATGAGTGAGGTCTTTCATGATACAGGTGGCTCTTTTCCTGCATCTAGAGGTGTAAATGTCTGTGATGGTGGGGAGACTGACTCCAACAGACTTCTGTGCAGCCTTCACCACTCTCTGCAGAGCTTTCCTCTCTTCAACTGTGCAGCCTCCATGCCACACGTTGATGCTGGAGCACAGGATGCTCTCCACTGCACACCTGTAGAACGAGGTGAGGACTGGGCTGCTCAGACCAGCTCGTCTCAGCCGTCTGAGGAAGTAGAGTCTCTGATGACCTTTCTTGATCAGGCTGGTGGTGTTGTTGCTCCAGCTGAGGTTATCATTCATGTGTACACCCAAGTATTTGTAGCTGGAGACCACTTCCACTGCAGACCCACCTATTTTCAGTGGGGCGTGGGTGTGTTTGTTCCTTCTGAAGTCCACAATCATCTCCTTTGTCTTCTTCACATTCATGTGAAGATTATTCTCTTTGCACCAGCTCTCCAGGTGTTCCACCTCCTGTCTGTAGCTGGACTCATCATTGTTTGTGATGCATCCCACCACCGCTGTATCATCTGCAAACTTAACAATATGACAGCCTGGAAGTGTGGCTGTACAATCATATGTGAGCAGAGTGAACAGAAGGGGGCTCAGCACACATCCCTGAGGAGAGCCAGTGCTGAGGGTTATGGTGGAGGAGGAGAAGTTGTGGATCTTCACGGACTG
This sequence comes from Garcialebias charrua, assembly GCA_038048925.1. NCBI lineage: Eukaryota > Metazoa > Chordata > Actinopteri > Cyprinodontiformes > Rivulidae > Garcialebias > Garcialebias charrua. Next base: position 14,928 of record JBBPBX010043819.1, read on the forward strand.
TGGTCTGTCTGTTAAGAAGTCTAGTACCCAGTTACAAATAGAGGGGCTTAGTCCAAGTGTAGATAGTTTGTCTATCAGAGTTTGGGGGATCATGGTGTTGAAGGCAGATGTGAAGTCCACAAAGAGCAGACGCACGTATGAGTCCTTCTGATCCAGGTGGGTGAGAGCAGTGTGGACCACGGAAGAAATGGCGTCCTCTGTTGATCGGTTCTCACGGTATGCGTATTGATGAGGGTCCTCATTGATGTTGACGGTTGCCTTGATGTGGGACATGACCAGTTTCTCAAAACATTTAGCGACTATCGGGGTGAGGGCCACCGGTCTATAGTCATTAATAGTCATAAACTCCACTAAAGGTGAGCAGTGTTTGTAGACCACAGCAGCATCCAGACACCAGGCGTTGTTGATGTAAACACAGAGCCCCCCTCCACGTGTCTTACCTCCCTCGATGAGAGTTCGGTCCGCTCTATGTTAGCCGCTCAAGCTGAATAGCATGGTCCGGAACGTTGTTGTTAAGCCACGTTTCCGTGAACACAAACACACAACAGTCTCTCACAGTCTTTTGTGTCGTTCGTAGTAGGCGTATATAATCCAGTTTATTGTCCAAGGAGCGTACGTTAGCCAAAACCATGGATGGAATAGCCGGCTTGTGTGGGCTAGCTGCTAGCCTAGCTCCGATACCTCCGCGCTTCTGCTTCCTGTCACGCCGCTTGTGGCGCTTCCACTGCGGGCGCGATGAAGGGAGGCTCGGTGCTGGCTTCCAGAGCAGGCCGCAGTCACGTAGCTTCTCCTCGAGCTCGCTGTTTATTCCCAAATGAGCGGTTTTTCCGACATCAAGCAGGAATTCACGGCTATACTTGCGTTGTTGAACACGTAGATGTGACGAAGACGTGCCGGTACATTGCGGCATGCAGGACAAAAAAGACGAAAACACTGTGTTGTCGGGAGAGAGAGAAGCTGCAACGTTTGCTCGCGCCGCCATCTTGCTAATCTTTTAATACCTTTGGCTTAAATATAAAAAAATATATGCTGAGGTGTCTCAAAATACAAAGCAGGTAATGCAATACACGGCCTGGAGCAGTGTTCACTGGAAGCACTTACTGCTGTGTTAATGAGCAAAACAGTAAAGAGGTCACAGGGATGGAGGTGGTTTGGGTCTTGCAACTGGAAGTAGGAGGGATGCAGTTTGTTCAGATTAGAGCTGATTAATTTAGTTCATTTTAAGGACTCGGGTTAATCTGAGTCACTTTCTAAAATGACCCGGTTCACTTGGGTCATTCACGCAAATCCCTCCCCCTGTGGGCACTCATCTCTGCTTCAAGGAATTATTCCGATAAGGAGATGAAAACTTTACTAAAAGTTACTTGTATCCCGTTTTAATGCAGATGCACAGACTATAAACTTTTTCTCATGAGGCAGTGAAGACGCTGACTTTTTAATCCATTTTTACAAAAAACTAGGGATCCTAAATGTTCAGTAAAATGTTTTGTGAGGAATTTTGAATTCACAAATGTGGTTCATTAATGAACATTTAAGTAAGCATGCTATTACTGGATAATGCATAATACATAAACACACACACACACACACATATTGACCAAATGAGCTCAGTCAAAGCCGTCCGAGGATACACAGGAATCAACTTTGTGTCCAAGGCTTAAACAACAGTTGCTGACGTCACCCAAAATCAACAAAGAAAGGCCTTGAGGAAAGCAGCCAGCTAATTTATATAACAAAGTGGGGAAAAGGGAATTTGGAGCAAGCATAACAACTGTGCTTAATGAAGACAGCTAAGGCAATAGAGATGTGAAAGGACAGAGTCTGAAAGGAGGTGAAGAAAGCAGTAGAGGAAGAGAGGCCTTCAGGGGAAAGAGAAAGTGGAAATAAATAGACGGAAACAAGTCTAACATTTTAACTCATAAACACATAGAACCCAAACAGGGGATGGAAAAGAGAGCAGCTAAGTGTGTGAACATAACACTCAAACATATAAAAAAATAAAAAAGAAGTGATTTTTCAATCACCTCTTTTAGGAAATGTGTTGATTTTCAAGAATTTGTGTTGTTTTTACTCTAGCAAACTTTTGTTGTACTGTATATTCTCTGGATTTATGAGTGCCATTTGTTTTTAAAGCTGCAACATAAATTATACAATAGTTTCTTTTTTTATTATTTTTATTTTTATATGGTTTTAAAAGAACAGCTCTTCTAAAGAAAATACTTCAATAACACAATCCTTGTTGGAAACATCTTCCACCAGTTTGGCTTTACATTTATGAGTCCACTCAGTTCACTTAACTGGGATCATTCATCAGTGAACAACACATGAGGCGTTCATCCTGAATCACCATCCCCTGTGCCCAAAAGGGTTTGTGATTTAATTTGACTGAGTGGTGCCCTGAGCCCCACTGCTGTACCAGAGGCTGCTTGGCTGGTGTCAAGTAAAGCCCAAGGTGTGCTGTGTAACAGTGGTGACACTATTGCTTCTTCCCCCTTTTTTATACTTGCTTAGCATGCTAATCAAAAGGTAACTGACTGTGTTCTGATTTTTAGTCATTCTTTTTTATTTTCATGTTATGATAAAGAAATAAATGTATGTAGAAGTTTTAAATAATATGTCATATTTAAAGAAAATAACAAGAAAAACAGAAAGCTTGCTGCATTAGTTCTTCCTCTTTGTAAGTTGTATCAATGCAGCAACAACATGACCTAACAATTTATAAAAGGGGGTTTTAATTTATCATTCAGTTCTTGGTTCTTCGAAATGTACATAAACTAAAAATTAAGGACAAAACTATATTTCATAAAACTGGTAGGTATTTTCACTTTTATTAGTCCTGGCTCAAACTAATGAAAGACATTTTAATTAATTGACTTTTCTAAAGAGTAAAAATAAATATATTTGTGAATCAGGAACACCCTACCCTTACTGTTTCACCATCATCACGTGTCTGTTTCGAAACAGATGTCAACAACTGTCAACAAACTATTATCTGTTGTTCACTCATTAATAATTCCAGATAATTAAAGGTGTAACAATGACATTATTAAAAGTTGTACATCCTCTCATTGGTTATTCTGTCACACAAACAGAATATTTATTAATTATTTTTTTAAAGAAAAAAATGCGACTGACTTTGCATTACAGACTCCTATGTATTTTGAACAACCAGTTTTCTTTTACTAAGTTTAGGTTTGTATCATGCATCTCTGCTTTATTGAAACACAGTTTACTAATAATACACAGTGTTCTGATATTCAAACAAAAATACAAGCATGCAATGCATTTGCTTTTTTTTTTTTTAGAAAGCCATAATAGCTACTAAAATCTGCAATTTCCCAAGATTTTTCTTTGAATCTTATTGCATCTAGCACAATTTCTACATCATTAAATTATAGTTCTGGAGTAAATGGAGCTTGAACATATCAGAGTTTTGGGGAAAATGTGTTATACATCAAATATCCATTGCCTTTGTTTAGAACTAAATTTAGCAATAAGGTATAATTGTGGCTCAGCTTATTTGTATATGATCTTGGTGCCAACTTGGGCTTTGACTCTCTCTCTCAAAATTGTTTTATTCTGTTGACGCTACTTCTTACAGCTTTCAATCTTTTTTCATAGGACGAGAGAATAATTATATATTTTTGTTTTTAACCTGATGCCTCTGATTCCACTGTTCTCCCACTGAATGTTTAAATCCGAGGATTGTTTGACAGCGTTGTTATCTGTCCCGCACTGACTGTCCAAAGTGTGCTTGTGAATGTTCAAATGTAAACAAACAAGTCATATTTCTTGGCAATAAAACATGATCCCACTGGTTTTGCAAATTTACAACAAATGATGTTGTAAACTTTTGTATTGAATGGTGCGTATAGTAGTTTGTTGTTTTTTAATAATAAATGATACAAATATACAAAAAAAAATTCTAAGCAATTTTTTTTGTATTTTGACAGTTAATCTGACTGTTAAAAGCATAAATTTAGATATTAGTACTGCTGCTGCTCCGACAGCATCAAAGATGAAAAACGTCGGGATATAATTCAACATGACACTTTGTGTTTTAATGACAATATAAGCAGTTAGTCACATAATGTTGCTGTGAGAGAAAGTTTCCCTTTTCTGTACATGTTTAGTTAGCTGTTATCATTATTGACCTTAAACACAAGTTGTGTTTTCCTTAAGAAGAAACAAGAAAGGACATTATGTCATCTTCCTTTCTTATTTACTCCACAAGATACAAAAAATGACTGGATTACAACAGGCATAAGCTCAAAGAAGTAAAATATGTGTAATAAGAGAACAATTACTTTAGACATGCACATAAATTAATTTAGTGATTTTTAGACTGTTAATATACTACCGTAATTGTCGTTGTATAAGTCACAGTTTTTTTGCATTAATTAGCATGCCTGCAAATTATACAGCAAAGCAATGTGTTTACGTTTTTTGTCCCATATTTATAACCCAATTTTTGTCTGAACTCTTACGATGTCATTCATTCTGACATGACAAATATTGAACACTATCCTTTTCACCCACTAGAGGGCCCTCGACTAATATGGCAAGCCAAGTGTCTCATTAATTGGTAAAAGTGTATATTAATGAGACACTTGGCTTGCCATGGTAAGCCACTTTCGTCTCGCTCCGGAACTGCTGGAGCAAACGTCAATTCAGCTGCATTTTGCCGCAGCACCCAGGTGAAATGCAGATGATTTGACCATTAAAGTGCATTTATTAAGGAAAGTTCAACCGAGACAAACCTTTGCTATAATTTTGAGCAAACAAATAATTGTTTTTAAGTGTTAATCTTTTTTAATTATTGTTAAAGTTTTCCCATGCACACTCTCACAGCTGCCATTTGGCAGCCAATCTATTTTTGGTACAACACCGGCCCACATTTCCGGGTTGTCAGCGGTGACGCATAACAAACACAACGTGTCAATGGTGATGCATAATAGGTGTGACTTAAATGGTGAAGCAACATATTTATCCCCCCACCCCCACCGCACACACTTTAATAAACATATTTGGACTGATGCGACTTCTACTTCGATGTGACGTTTACAGTGGCAAGTACGGTATGTACTGCCTGACAAGCCAATGTAGTTAGAGTATTAGTCCATGATGCAAGCCTATTGACTATTTCACCTGCGAATATGACAGTTATTGTGTTTGTTTGTTTCAGAACAGAATAACTGTAAAAAGAGATACATAGATTGCTTCTCTGTTAAATTAAGTCATGACTGAATGTGTTATCTGGGGGGTGCAGTTGTCCCTGCTGCCGGTCTGTGGGTCCCCACATCCAATATTGAACATTCTTATGGAGAAATATTATAGTGAGAAGCTCACACAGGTGTTTAGATTCAAGTGTTTATCAGATACACACTCAGTTGGATTGTGGTGGTCACTAAATACATCTCGCATTACCATGTACCATATAAAATACTTTCTAATTATGTTATAAGTATCATTATACTGTCTATGTTGTTTTGTTGTTGTGGTGGTTTCTCGGTTTTGTCTTTTTTTTCTTTCCACAGGTCTAGAGGCAGACTTCAATGATGTTGATGTGTGTTCTCTTTATACCTCTCTCTCTCCTCTACTCCTATCACCTTTTTTCTCTTTTACCCCTTCTTTTACTTTTCAAGCTTTGTTTTCTTCTTTGTCTTTGTGCACCTTCTACAGGGGTGCCATAGAAAGTGTCCTGACCAGCTGCATCACGGTGTGGTTTGGTGCATGCACTGCATCATGCCGCAAGAGCCTCCAGCGCATCGTGAAAGCAGCTGAGAAGATCGTCGGCACCTCCTTGCCCTCACTGCAGGACTTACACAGCAAACGCCTCACTCGGAAAGCCCACTGCATGGCAGGTGATCCCACACACCCACTACACAGCCGCTTTAGACTGCTGCCATCAGGGAGGAGACTGAGGAGTCTCCAGGCTCGTACCAGCAGACTGAGAGACAGCTCTGTTCATCAGGCAGTCAGAATGCTAAACACTCTGCCTGCTCTGCCTCCCCTCCCATTTGAACTGCCTTAACACAAAAAACTTTCTCACACATTACCACTCAACACAAAGTTTTTAACACTGGACCCTGTGTCATCAAACGGGTTATTCACTAAACTCTCGGTCATGTACTCATTCAGTTTGCACTACTTCTCATATTTGCACTAATGTTTGTATTACATTACTGCCTATAGTCATACTACTGTTTACATTCACTGTTTACATTTATTAATACGGTTTACATTTACTACTACTGCTTTACATTTATTACTACTGTTTACATTTACACTACTTTTATCTATACTACTGCAGATACATATATAGCATTCTCTGACTAGCCTTATCTAAGGATGCCAAATGTGCCTTATGTGCCTCACTGCATATGCCACTTTGCCTCTATACCAACATCAACTACCTCATACATATACTGTGTACATTAACTTATATGCTGCTGTGCCACTCTTTGCAAATGTCAATGCTAGAACCTTCAGTTTATTTTATAGATATACTTTTTATACTTTTTATACTACTATGTAAAAACTCAGGACAGTATTACACTTTTATTATTTCATTTTATGCTTATGTTCATTGGGTGTTTGGTGTTTCAGGGGTGTTTGGTGTTTCAGTGTTGGTGTAAATTTTCATACTTTTATACTATTATGAAAAACTCAGGACAGTGTTACACTTTTACTATTTTATGCTTATGTTTATTAAATGTTTTAGTGTTTAGTGTTTAGATGGTTACTGTTGCACCGAGGGACTGAGAGAAATGCAATTTCGGTCCTGTGTATGTCCTGTACATATTGCAGTTCTGACAATAAAGTTGACTTTGACTTTGACTTTGAATTTTCATCCCTGTGTCAATTACATCTTAAACAAACCCAACGCAAATTCTAATAAAGTTTTATTTATATATCAAGTGGAGCATTAAGGCCAGCCATAATGATCTGCATGTGAAAGTAAATCTGTTGGGTATAACCTCAACACTCAGATAATAATTTTGAGTGTCACAGTGCCAAACAGGACAACGGGAAAAAAAAAAAACATGGACTCTCTTCATATCTTAAGCAGTCTGGTAAAAATCTTGGGATGGTTTTAGACTCTGATTTCTAGTTTGACAAACAAATCAACTCTGTTCTGCAGAAAAGCTTCTTCCAATTAAGATAGGTAGCTAAGCTCAAGCCAGTGTTGTCCAGACCCAATCTTGAGAAACTAGTCCATGTCTAGTCTAGCCTAGCCTGGTTAAAACCAGACCCTTGTCCTTCACTTTGCTTTGTACTAGGGTCTGGGACTTCTCTCATAGACAAGGATTTCTCCGGTAGATTTTTGACCGGACCAATCAGAGAACAGAAGGCGGAGTTTTGAACGACGTCGACTGACGTCGTCAGTTAAAATGGCTGCCGCCACGAAGGAATTTTCAAGAAAACAAGGTAAAAAACTATTATTTCTTTGCTGAGAAAAAATACATTTCTTAGCTGACGTTATATCAGAAGTGTTCCTGAGCTTAACAGTTCCTAAATCAATTCACGAAATGGTCAAATCTGCTGGATTTAAATAGTTTCGGTTTGACATTTTCCAAACAGCCTCGGGTGCGCTACGAAAATAAATGATAAAAAATCGAATTTTATCTCAAATGTTTAATCTAGGCCAACAGTCAGTAAATTAGAGCCATATAATTACACACTGGTAGCAGAAAAAATATCCACCGAGTGGTTTCTGAGCTATTTATCTGATAGCCTGGACCTCGCCAGGCTAAACTAACAAAACTCCGCCTTCTGTTCTCTGATTGGTCCGGTCAAAAATCTACCGGAGAAATCGTTGTCTATGGGAGAAGTCCCAGACCCTAGTCCAAAGCGAAGTGAAGGACAAGGGTCTGGTTTTAACCAGGCTAAGTCTAGCCTAGTCCATGTCATGACCTAATTGGACTATTGCAATGCACTCTATGCTGGGGTCAGCCAGGCTTCCATCTCGCATCTCCATTTTGTCCAGAATGCTGCTGCTCGGCTCTTAACCAGAACTCGTAGGTCTGAGCATATTACACCAGTTCTGTCCTCCCGTCACTCGCTCTGTGTGCGTAGGATATACTTTTAAATTATTCTCTTGACCTTCAAATGCATAAATAGCCTCACACCCCTTTATCTCTCTGATACTGGAACCATACGTTCCCTCTCGGGCCCTGAGATCATTTGATCAGCTGCTTTTGGCTGTTCCTAAAACATTACTGAAGCTCAGAGGAGATCGGACCTTTTCAGTCATGGGCCCCAAACTCTGGAACAACCTGCCCCCCCAACATTAGACAGGCCACCTCCATTCTTATGTTTAAATCTCTGCTAACATCTGTTTTCTCTGGCAATTCACACAGTGTGAGTTGATTTAGTGTTTTGTGTGCCTATATTTTAAATATTTTTTATTAATTATTCAGCATTATAATTTAGTGTGTGGTATTTATTTATTTTCATTGATTTTACTCCCATTTACGTTATTGTTAAGCACTTTGATAACAGTTTTATATTTTAAATGGGCTCTATAAATAAAGTTGACTTGACTTGACTTCATGAAGATCCATCCCACTTTCCACATTTCAAATAAATATCACTCTCCATTAGCCATCTGAA
>JBBPBX010043820.1:3515-27745 GCA_038048925.1 Garcialebias charrua
TTTTTCATTGTCAGCATCTCCAAAAAATGTTTTCGTCCCATGTTGTTTACACAACCAATCGTGTGCAGGTTCATGGCTACAGACATCTAGACCAGGGGTGCCCAATACATCGATTGCGACCTACCAGTCGATCACAAAGGTATTATGGGTAGATTGCATGGCATTAAAAAAATAGGTGTCAGTCTAGCATCCATCCTCACTATGAAATATGTCACTTGATTGACATACAGAGCAGCCAGTCTGAGGCCCCGTTTACACGACGTGAAACATTCAGCCGTTCATGTACACAACAACAGCCCTCGTTCTCTGAAACCAAAGGTTTCTGAATCTATGTCTCGAAATGCTCCGCAAGTGTGAAGTCTACACTTCAGGTGGCTGCGGTTAAGTTTTCTGCACGAACAACAGCTATAATAAATGGCAGAGAGCAGAGTGTTTTTTGTGCTACTCACTTTTTTCAGCATGTAGGAGCAAAACTAATACAATGCAGGGTTCAAAGAGACGTTAGTGTACTGACCAGTTTGGACGTAACTGTCATGCAGACGCTGCATGCACAATGAATGCAGCTGAGCTTGGCATCAGGGTTGCCAGATAAATTTAAAATGCCTTATTTACCTTTTCTGTGCACATGTTCAACAAACACAACACACACCTCATCTTAGAATATCTTTACTCAGCATATATGACAGTTTAGGTCAAAATACTATAATTTTACAACCACAGTACTATAGTTCATAATTTCTTATCTGGCAACCCGACTGACATGGGAACTACAGCCTTTTCCTGTAAGACCGCTCATTTTTTGTTTATTACACCCAATAAACATTGGAAAAAACACTTACGTTTCCAGAGGTTGTTCTCGTCGATAGGTTTCAGGTCTCAGGTTTCATGATACTGGCGGCTTCTAAAACCAGCAGGAACTGAGTGAAAACGTCCTACAAAAGGTAGAAAGGCTCGTGAAATGGTCTGCTGGACAACAAAACTAAACAAAACACTTTGACTTGGTTATTTTAAAAGTAGCTTGCATGCTGAAAAAGTGTGGGCACCCCTGATCTAGACCGTTTTTAAATACGCACTTCCGTCCTGAACTGTTCTGGAGATGTTCAAGATGAGTTGACGTGCATGTTTGTGAACAGCAACTAAAATGACTCAAAGACAAACGTCTCCTGCGTTGTCCTTTTTTAATCCTTTATAACAGAAAAATAATCCCTTTTTGTCTTTTTTACAACTGCAGATTAGAAAAACCACAGCCATCCAGATGTATGAGATGCTTGTGACCTACGATGATGTCATTGATCCAGAGGTGTTAGATGATGTCATGACTTTACTCAGTGATACTAACTGGTTAGTAATTCTTTGCCACCTTTGAAACATGAAGTGCATTTATTAAATATAAATTTTGCAGGTTTAAAATTGTTGCTTCATGCCCCTTACAGGGAGAACGACCTCGCCACAGTGCGGCCACACAGGAATCAGCTTTGTGACTGGTTAGGAGTTCCCAGACCACAGCTAGTTGCCAAGGCAACCATTTAACATTATTAAGGTTGAGTGCTTCTTAATATTCTGTAGGCATACACAAAAAGCAAACGGTGTTTTGTGTCCATGTTAACTGCTCTTTTTAACTTGCAGGATCCAGTTCAGGTTTCATGATCCTGATGGCATCTAAGACCAGCAGGAACTGACTGAAAACATCCTACAAAAAGTAGAAAGACGTGAAATGTTCGACTAGAAAACTGGACAACAACAGTCACAGTCTGTTGGTTTAAGACAATAAATCTGCAAAAGGCAACCGTTATCTCTCTTTTTTATTATTGATACAAACTTTATGCCAAAATGAACTCTCTTACTCTACAATAAGAAGAGTGTTGTGTTATTGCAGCCAGCCTTGAATCATTACTGTTGAAACCTTTTTGTACAATGCCTCTTTTCCACATCCTATTCAGATCCCAGTCTGACGACGGTTGGTTTAGGTCAAGCTGTATACGTGTCATCTGTACCTGGAACAACACGGACACGTGAAACCTAAACTGTAGCTCGTGAACACTCCCGGGAAAAAGTTGCCATTAAGATGTTTTGGCACACACCGTGGAATGTCACTGAGGCCCTGCTTTCCCCCTTGGGGAAGCAGACCTACTTTTTCCTGCATCGGCGGAGGTGCCAGGGATTGAAGGAGTCTCAGGCCCGATAGTTGAGGCTCCGTGGCTTCCTACAGAACAGAGCTTGTTGTGTCACCACTGGTTCAGGCTTTCTCATTAGGGACTCATAGTGACCGCATTGTGTCACACAGCTTACCGGTACTCAACAAAGATGCAATTGTTGCATTAATGTAGAATTGTGCGCTTTTTCTTGTACACAGCAGAAACTCCACTATAGCGTTTTGCATTACATTTTTCTGGATTCATACAATTAAACCATATACCTTTCCAACAGCCACATTTATTTGACATTTTAAACTGGTCAGATTTGTTTAAAATGTCTAAATATACAGTATCTTTTAAAGACTGCATGTGCAGTTTAAATAAGTTCAATCACTACAATGCCTTTATTATGTGTTATTTATTTTATTTAGCTTTGTAAGCTCTGATAAGTGGCCAAGCTTCATATCGTTCTCATTAAAACGGGGTTACATTCACTTTTATCTTCCATGGTTGTTGAGTTCTGTCTGAGCAGACCAAAAATAGGCTGCAGCCCATAATTAAACTTTAATTAATTTCCAGCCTCGCATAAATTCCTGTAGCTGCAGATGAAATAAATCATGGGTTTCTCTCCTGGCGGATTGATGGTAAAGTGAGCAGCTTTGCTACAGCGCTCAGGGTACAGAGGAATGCTAATAATTCTGAAAGGCTTACAGTTCGCTGGCAGTAGCCATGGTGATTCTTCTCATACAATGGTAGCCTTTTTAGTGAGGTAAAGGAGGTGGGGTGGGCTGCTCCCTCAGTGGGTTTGGTGTGATATTAAAGACCACTGCACTTTCTGCTGTTTCAGTGTTAGACGTTAGGTGTTGCACTTCATACACAGTGACCTATAGTCAACACATTAAATGATTAAACTTACAAAAATGTACCACGTTTCAGAAAAAACAAGGCAATTTTAATAATGTATCACTTTTACAAGTTGTCTGTTAAATTTGCTGTGCATCTACAAATACTGATATTATCTAAATCACGCAAAGAAGAAGCCATTTTATGATTAGACCTTTATTTATACAAGTTAGTTCCCATTGAGCCTCGAAGACTCGTTTACAAGAGAGACTGCAGGAAGATAAGAAAAAGAACACGATGGTGGGGGAAGCCAAAAAAATTCATGTCACACCATATCCTGGCCAGGAAACCGTATAAAAGATGCAAAAAAAGGCTTCGCAACGTAAACAGCATGACATAATACATTCATGCAGAGGTCAACAAAGGTGGTGAGTTATCCATGGACACTCCAGAACGTTCCAAAGTTCTGATAAGATGGTACAGTGTTTATCAGCAGCACAATTCTACGGCCAGCAGCCGTGGCGTAGTGGTAAGGGCAGTCGTCTCCCGATCGGAAAGTTGGCGGTTCGACTCCCGGGACCCGCACCATGTGTCGTTGTGTCCTTGGGCAAGACACTTAACCCTGAGTTGCTCCCGGTAGGACTGGAAAGCACCTTGCATGGTAGTCTGCCGCCACCGGTTTATGAATGTGTGTAGCACTTTGAGATTTTTAGTAATGAAAAGTGCGTTATAAATTGAATTAATTATTATTATTATTATTAATTCTGATAAGGCCAATGTCCTTGGGTGGCCTGGCAGAGCCTCTAGTTTACGTATCCTCCAGGAGCAATTTGCGATAGTTGGCCTGTCCAAGGCCAGTGGAGAGGCCAAATTCAGATAAACAATTTTTTGGTCAGGCAGTCTCTGATTTCTGTCTGCCTTCAAAGTTCTGCTGGAACATTCAATGGTGAATCCAAACAATCAGAATAAGCTTTATTGTCATTGCACAGAGATACAACGAGAACATGTACGTACAGTCAGATGTATGGACATTCCGCCCGGCCCATGCTTTTTGGCTTTCTCCAAGGTCGAATCCTTCATTCCGGTGAGTTCTAGGAGCCGCAAGTGGCCTACGATTCTTAGAAATGGCGTCCAGCTTGCAGTTGAGCTCGATAAGATTAAGGCTGGCAGCTTTACCATGTCCGAAACTGCTGCTGATGTCTTCCTAATTTGTCAATATCCTAGATATCTGCCGATTCCAAAAAGCAGAAACCCTGTTATCATAAATCCAATAATACTTCTTCTACACCCTCCACGGACAGAACAGATGGACACATCAACTTCCACTGACCCCAGGAATCCTTGCCATACCCAGCTGCGTGTGTCCATTCAGGGCATGAGGGCTCTCCAGCACCGGCCCTGTCGTCTGGTAGAATTTTTTTTAAATCAATTGCTTTGAGGGACCAGCTGACCAAATCATAATAATTTTTTGATTCGGAAGATGTGTAAAGAGAGGCCTTGAGGAGGTTGACGGGACAAGAGAGCAAAAAATATAAAAAATAGCAGGAGAGGGTGCGAGCGACCGTCTTCGTCGAGAGCAAAAGAGAATGTATGGTAAAACGAGGAACATTTCAAATGAACTGAGACAAAGTGAAAAACAGTGTGTGCTGAGACAAGTTGAAATTAAACATTATTTTTTGGAAACCACAGATGCTATGTCCTCTGAACTGAGGAGGAGCCATCCAGCCTGTTGACACAGTTCAAACACCTGCCTCTCTGATAGTATAGGGGTGCATAAGTGCCTCTGGCAGCTTATACAGTATAGCCTATACACCTGAAAAGCCACCATCAGCGCAGGATCGTACGCAGTAAAATCAACTGCAGCAGCTCAGCTCCTTGATGTTCACAGACTTGTTCAAAGAAGAGGGAAAGTTTCAGTGTTGCTGCCAAAAAAAGTCAAAATAATTTTCTTATTTTCAGCGTTCTTATAATAATCGATATAGTAAGTAGTAAAACTTTATATAGCGCTTCTCAAGATGAAAATCGCAAAGTGCTTTGACAAACAAATTATACGGTACGTAGCCTACGTATAACAAAAGATACTGTAAAAAATGTACCATTTACAAGATTTGAAAATCATTACTTTTTGTTTTTATTAATGTTTTACACAACTTTTGGGGGGAATTGGGTGTGGAAATGATGGACAAAATAGTGTTGTTGTTTTTTCCCCCCACTAATGAAATATGGTCTTGAAATATTTGACCCTAAAATATTTTGTATGTAAAAGTACTGGCTCATCCATCTGAATTTAAAAGTTGTATAAACAACAGAGACACCATGAGTAGTTTTCTTGTCATCTGAGAGCACATTATCTCTCCCGGATCACTGCAGCATTTCTTCAACAAACAGCAGATTACAGAACTTGGAGCAAATGATTTTGATTATAGTTCATCTCTGTTTTGTGCGTCATGCCTCTGGTCCTGCAGGAGGGTAAAGGAGGAACAAAATCCACCTCTGTTGTGACTTCTCATTGTTGTTGCTCGGAGTGTTTCTAATTTTCCCCTCATGATCCGGTGATTGCAATCAACATCGCACAAGCCCATCAAAATCCCTTTCACAATCAATGGCTCAACTGTGGTGCACACGGAGGCAAACGGCACACCAAATTCCCCCCAGGATAACCTTTTGTTTATTCATTCGGCTTCTGTGTCAGCTGAACCGATTTCTGCGTTAGACCGACTTAAAGCTCGGCGTCCAGACAGGATGACAAAATATATACAGCTTTAATCTGATGTATGTTTAAAGATCTTATCCTGTGCAACTTATACTTTCATTGCATACATGACCACAACCATACTTTGCTCCAAAATAATGTGAATCCAGTGAAAACTTCACAGTTCTATTATTGCACCTATAAGGTGAAGTACCGTAATTTCCGGCCTATAAATCACAGTTTTTTTTAACTAATTTTCATGTCCTGCAACTTATGGGGCGAAGTGACTTATTTATGTGAATTTATTAAGGAAAGGTTAAGCTCAGAAACACTTTTGCTATAATGTCAGCTAACAAACATGTTTTTAAGTGTTTATCTTGTTAAATTTTAAAGAAATGCATCGGTCCCACCCGTGCGGGTGCACGTAGCGAAACTACTTTTTAAATCCAGCTGATTTGACAATTACGTGCATTTATTAAGGAAAGGTTAAGCTAAGACACATGTTTGCTATAATTTTCAGCAAACAAATAATTGTTTTTACTGTGTTAAACTTGTTAACGTGACGTCCTTCCGTGCACGCTCCAGTGGCCGCCATTTGCAGCAGGGCAAAACACCGGCCCACATTTCCAGGTTGTCAGCGGTGACGCGTAACATACGCGACGCGTCAGCGGTGACGCATAATAGATGCGACGTATACAGAGGTGCGACACATTTATGGATTTTTTTCCAATTTATTGGACATATTGGACAAAAGCGACTTAAAGGCCGGAAAATACGGTAGTCATGACGCCTTCACGGTGTTTTCTCCTTGCACCAGGCCTGAAACTGAGTTGTCCTGCACGCTGAACGCGTTATTCTCAGGCTTTTCTTCTGAGACTTCCTGTATATGGAGTTAACACCTGGCGTAGAAGCAACAACCCTCCTTGGTGAGCCTAATTAGTGGAGCTCAACTCTTTAATTGCCCTAAATTTGTTGAGTGGAGTCTCTGTGGAGCAGCTGTTATAGACTTTAAGACTTCTTACAAATGGGCTTTAAGTACATTATGATGGCTTTTGGTGAAAACAAAGTTTCACTGCACCAAATTTTATATATATGTCCAGGACTTTGAACCACAAGAAAACTTTAGGACAGCTCAAGTACAAGTTTTGACAAAAAATGACAGAAGATGGTGATTATGTGACTGATTAAAAATAGCAAATATACAATAATTACATGATTTATGGAAATGGAAGAAGAGCTGTAATTATGAATGTGACAGCTGATGCGGTGTCCCTGCAGGAAACCAAAAAGTCTTTCGAAGTTCTCAAAGAGCCATAATCATCAGCACACCAGGCACACGCTCGCTGCGGAGGAAATTGCATGGAATTATAGTCCTTCAGAGATGGAGGCAGCTGGATACGTTTGGGAATGTGGGTTAATTGCTGAGCCTGTGCCCTTTTATAGACCGCAGGTTAATGGCTGGTTTGTTTTTATATCGACACAACTAACACATGCTCAGAGATAATTTGGCTAATTGAATGGAGAGGTTATGTTTTTCTACTTCCTGTGAAGCGTAATAAATGAACATTTACTTTCATTTTCTTAATCACGGAACATTTCTTTCATGCTTTATTCACCTTGCTGGAACAGTCACAGCCTGTTAAACCTTTGCTTTCTGAAAACTGTAAGCTTTCTGAAGATAAAAGAAAAATACTTGTAGCATCTGAATTACTGTCGTCCTGGAGGAGTGCGGTTATCAGCTGCACCTCCCAGATACCACGTCCATTTACACAATTTTGATGTTCACAATCAGCTGCATATATTACTCACTTGTTTGAAAAATGACACTCCTCTTTATGTAGTATAAACAAGGAGGTGCACCAAGAGCCTTTCTGTTAAAGGAATAGTTCTTGGGTGCTGTGAAAACGTTATGAATAATTATTATCTTACCTGTATCTATCGCATAATGACCCAAAGGCTGAACTTTCCTCAACTCCTGTCCTCAATCTTTACTCTTCATTCACTTTGGTATAAATTGATCAGAAATACTGGCCCTGCCAGAATATTTTCATCTAGCTGCTTCTGTGTGTACTTACAAATAGAACCCTATGTAAATAGTGACAGATGTAATGATTGGTAAAATGGCATTTCAAGTTCAAGTAGGTTTTATTGTTGTTTCACCACATGTGGTACACAGGGCTCCAGTTACATCCAACAATAGCAAAAACATAAAGTGTAAAAAGAAACAGGAAATAAGGATCTAAGATATGAACTAAGACATACGCTAAACAAACGCCCAACAGTACGCTAAAAGATCTAAGATATACGCTAAACACCAACAATGCAAAACAATATGGTGCAACAGCAGCAGCACGAACATGAGTCTGTGGTGGAGCAGATAGGATGAATGATTAAAACGGCATGAGATCAGCAGCATGGATAATCAGCAGCATGTAACAGTCAAAGTGGAATTACAGTGATTTTTTCTCTCACAGCAATAATTCTGATTAGGGATTTGTGAGTCATAGTAGCTTCAGGGTAGAAGCTGTTCTTCAGTGTAGTGGTACATTTAATGCACCATAACTTTCTTCCTGAGGGGAGCGGGGCAAAAAGTGTGTGTGCTGGGTTAGTGGGGTCCTTCATGATGCAGGTGGCTCTCTTCCTGCATCTGGAGTTGAAGATGTCTGTGATCTGCGGTGGATCTGCAGTGGAAGTGGTCTCCAGCTACAAGTACTTGGGTGTACACATGATTGATAACCTCAGCTGGAGCAACAACACCACCAGCCTGATCAAGAAAGTTCATCTGTCATGGTCAGCGGCCCCGTTGACTCCTCCATCGGCCTTGTTTCACACTCACTCCCTCCTGTTATTGTTTTCAGCCTCAGTTTCTCTTCCCCTACTCTGTAATGCCTGTCACCCATCCTCCAGCTCAAGCCTGCTCCCTACACTCCATGCCACGCCTCCCAGCAATCAGCAATGATTCCACTCACCTGTTCAGCCAGCTAGTTCACCTGCTCTGCACCCTTTAAAAGCTGCATTCTCACTCTCCACCAGTGCTGAATTATTACACCTCTCATGGTCCCTGATTTTGAAGCCATCATAGTTTCCTGTTTCATGCCACAGACTGGATTACCTTGCCTAGTTTTGACCTCACGCCTGCACTACGGATTCTTTGCCTTGCCTGACCCATCTCTCCAGCTACCAGCAGTAAATTAATAAAAACTGTTCTTGTTTTTTGCACTCCTGTCTCTGACTGTCTTTGAATCCAAAACCCATTTGTGACATCATCATTCATTCATTCATTCAACCTTTATTTAGTCAGGTAAATCTTTTGAACCTCAAGGGCTCATTTACGAAAGCGACCTGCTAAAACTAAAGAACAATGAACAGCAGTGGTATAATTTCCTTAAACAATAAACAATAAACAAACAAACAATAAACAATAGAAAACAAAAGAGAGAAAAAAAAAAAAGTTTTTTTTTTTTTTTTTACAAAGTATCAAAAAACTAGCAAAACATTATAAGGTAGACGTATAAAATCAAAGACAGGAACAGATCTGCATTGGTTTTTGCCAGGATTCCAACAGATTCTGAAAACCATTTAGAGAAGTCAAGGTCGAGACTTCTCTAATGGAATCAGAGACTCTACTTCCTCAGGCGGCTGAGACGAGCTGGTCCGAGTAGCCCAGTCCTCACCACCTTCTACAGGTGTGCAGTGGAGAGCGTCCTGTGCTCCAGCATCAACGTGTGGCATGGAGGCTGCAGAAAGAAAAGCTCTGCAGAGAGTGGTGAAGGCTGCACAGAAGATGTTGGAGTCAGTCTCCCCACCATCACAGACATTTACACCTCCAGATGCAGGAAAAGAGCCACCTGCATCATGAAGACCCCACTCACCCAGCACACACACTTTTTGCCCCACTCCCCTCAGGAAGGAGGCTGAGGAGCATTAAGTGTAGAACCACTAGACTGAGGAACAGCTTCTACCCTGAGGCTGTTAGACTCATGAATAAATAACCAGAATAATCACTGAAATATCACATCATGTTGCTGCTGATCTGTTTTCTTGTTGCTGTGTTCATTCGTGCCCATAGTAATGTTTTCTATGATATTAGTGCTTAGTGTATTTTTTTTAGTTGATGCTTTTCATAGTTCATATCCTAGATGTTATTACTGTTCTTCTCTTACATTTTATTGTTGGATGTAACTGGGACCCTGTGCACATAATCTCGTTTCATCACATGTACCACATGTGGTGCAAATGACAATAAAGATTCTCTGACTCTGATGGTGGGGAGACTGACTCCAACATCTTCTGTGCAGCCTTCACCACTCTCTGCAGAGCTTTCCTCTCTGCAACTGTGCAGCCTCCATGCCACACGTTGATGCTGGAGCACAGGATGCTCTCCACTGCACACCTGTAGAACGAGGTGAGGACTGAGCTTCTCAGACCAGCTCGTCTCAGCCATCTGAGGAAGTAGAGTCTCTGATGAGCTTTCTTGATCAGGCTGGTGGTGTTGTTGCTCCAGCTGAGGTTGTTATTTAGGTGCACACCCAAGTACTTGTAGCTGAGACCACTTCCACCACTGATCCTCTCATGTTCAGGGGTGGGATGTTTGCTCCATATGAAATTTGCACATATCATTATAACATTTTTATGTCTGAAGTTGTTACGATCCCCTTTGGTCTTGGTCTTGCTCTGACTAGCTGTTAGCTTAGCATCCTGCCAGAATAAAATCTGCTTCTCCAAAGTGAAGCTGTTCAAAATGAATTTAAAAATGCTATACCATTCTGCAGAACCCCACTTTAAAATATTTGACGTACCTGTATACATTTAAGTCTTCTTTTCTTTGCTTGATAACAGAAATTTAACACAGCTCAGTTTCGTTGTCGATGTTTTCTGTCAGCTGAACTTCAGGAGCTTTCACCACAGTTTCACTTTGACTGAGATGAGGCTAAATGTAATCTTGGAAAACTTATTCTCCCTTTTTTTGTGTGTGTGGTGTTCTGTGTAGGAATACGTTACCACACCATTATCATATACATCTTCAGCTTTCAGCGAACACTTTCAGCCTCAGTCCAGTTTGAACTCCTCTTCCTGTCATCGCTCTGGCCTCAGATGAACCTCGTGACTGTGTTTATGAGGCTTCCTGCAGAGGTTGTCCTGCTGCCGCTGCTCTTCTTTTTAAAGAAGAGCGACTTCATGGAGACAGCTCACACTTCAGGGGGTTCTGGCTCACCCCTCATTTGGGCGTGAGCCAGAATGAGCTCATCCGTGACGCTTCCTAGACGCTCAGACGTAGGAGGGCTGATCTTGCTTGACCTCTTGACCCAACCAGGGCTGGTGCGTGTGAGGAAGAGGATGGAGGTGACACCATTCCCAGAAGCTCCAGCGGGAACTGACCGCTGGCAGCCTGCCGTCCCCTCGGCGCCTGCTAAGCAGCACGGCACCGAGCTTCTGTTCCCTACGGAGAGGCCCGGTTTGTTCTGGACACACGCCAGTGCCGAGTGGTAGGGGGCACGGCTAGGTCAGCTCTCAGGGGTGGTCTTGACAGTTCATGCGTGTGAATATATGTGTGATGTAAATGGAGCCATAATAATTAGCTTGTGTTTTGTTTTTGAGGGGTTCTGTTTTTTTTTTTTTCTTCAGTGTTGAGCTCCCAGGCTGTGAGATCTCACTGTCAAGAGTGGAGGACGGTCCCTCTACAAAGATAAATGCTTATGGGGATTTGGTCTCATCACAAATAAGAGCTGCTGCATTACCATTTACAGTGAAGGGATACCACACTTCATTCTGTCAGCGTGAGTTAAAGATCTCCACAGCGTTTAAGGTGTCAGCTGCCTGGATGGACGCCCCCGAGGGATGGGGAGATGCTGGGCTCTGTCACTCACACAGCTTCTGGACTAACACCGTCAGTCTGGTTTCAATCTGTGGTAAAAGACAAGTGTGGGGGCAGCGAAAGGTCAAAACCTAAGAGGTGGTGATATCTCCACTCGGCCACCTTCTTCCCTTCTCCTCCTTATCATCCTCTTCTGATCTCACTTAACCACCTCTTTTTACAAATCCTTAATCAACCAGGGATAATTGCTAATTCAGAATAGTAAATCAATACGTTCTGGTTCAGAAACGCACAATAAGATGTGTTCTGGTACTCTAGTGATATGGTGGAAATAGTTATGGTCTGCTGCCAAAGATATTTTAATTTTTTTAATTTTTATTAATTTATTCATTTCAGATTTAAAATCCTAAACAATTTTACAGACTAAATGAAAAACAAAACGTAAAATGAAAGGTAGCAGAAGAAGAAAAAAAATCTTATCATATCTGCCCCTTCCTTAAAACAAATCAATTCAAACAATAATCATCTATAACATAACAAAATGAAAACTCATCCCAATTTTCCATTTCTAGTACATTTCATATTAAACTAATATATATACTGTATGCATATTTTCAACAATTTAGTCTTAATCATTTTCTTAAAAATAGGCATTGACTTTACTTTTTTTTTTACATCGTTTCCCAAACTATTCCACAGACCTATTCCCTGCATTAAAGTAGACCGACCCTTTAAACTGGTTCTGTACTGTGGTTTCACAAAAATGTCTGTTCCCTTGAGAATATAGCAACTTTTCCTTTTTACAAAATGCATTTGAATGTTTGAAGGTAGTGTGTAGTTCTGAGCTTTATAAATAACTAACAAAATATTATAGTCCACCAAATCATAAAACTTCAGTAGTTTCAGTTGGTAAAATAATATACTTGATGGATGACAATAATGCTTTCTTGTGATAATTCTTGATAAAGATCAAAGGAGGGTTGTGTTTTTGTCCATGGGAACATAAAACTGGCTGTGATTCAGTCAATTTTACAGATGCTGATCTAAAACTGGGTGTTGTAGTAGCTGAGAGTCATTTTCATCATATACTCTGAGCACTGAGGGGCGGCGGAATCTCGATCGGAGCAAAATATTTCGCGAACCATTTGACTGACATGAACAAAACTCACATAAATTTACAGTCAGTCCTATTCCAGATGGCCACCTCAATCTACCATTGTTAACACAAAAATATCTAAATTACTAAAGATTTTGTGGTAAAAAGCTGTAGCGTATCTTCAAAAGTTAAAATGGCATGAAAAGAAGTGGCGGGTGATGTGCACTCCTTCAAGGACTGCTTGGCCTATTTGTTTGAACAGAGGCAGGAGGAGAGGTATTTCTCGGGGTCATGACACTGAGTAGGTTAGGGTTCTGGTTTGCTAAAACGATCAAATACATCTGTTGCTGTGTAAAGGTATTGTGATTTTGTGGTTCATGTCTGGACGCCGCTCAGGTTTTCCTGCCAAGTTCAACAGAAGGGAAACTGGCAGCTCCACACAGGGGTCAGCGTCTCTTCTAGACTGCAGCTTGTTGCTTCAGTCTCATCAAATTATCAAACCAAAGACTGACTCCTGCTCAGGCTGGGTTCATCCAAAGTTTCTGAAATTGGGCTTACCTTTGTTTATGTTCTGGTTCGCTTTTCCCAAATGATGAAAATGGGTCTTAATGCCAATATTCATGTTGCATGAGAGTAAAGATTCTATAGACTGCAGCCAGGATTAACAAATCTTTGGTTTAAAGATTGCATTAAACAAAAAAAGTCACGTGAACTCCTAGTGGGACAGTTTTAAACTCTTGTGTAATACAGATGTATAAATGGCCATGCAGTGTTAAAGCAGTGATAATTTGTTAGCTCTTATGCAACTACTCACGTCATCAGTTGTGATTTAATTCGATTACCCCAGCTGACAGGAACAGCATCATTCACACATCCTCCATATCTGTGCAGATATCTGCAGGACTCGGCCTCGCAGTAACAAATGACTGTTTTCTGTGCGTGCTGCACCACAAACTGCACTTGGACCCTGTAGATGGCCTTTTTTTTTGCTGTTGGGGCATGTGATCGAGAGTACTGTACTGTATTGGGTTACAGCTCAGTCACTTTGTTTCTCCTGTGCTGTACACAAACAGTGGTTGGGTTTAAACGGTTGATTCCCAGTCTGACCTACACAAATTGCATCTGCAGGGTCTGAAGATCATCATGGGACATCACATTATCAGATAAAAATGTGGCAAACAAAGTGTATTTTCCTCATGTTGACAGCTTTCTCTCTCATATTTTGCTCTCATGTAATGCGAGAGGTCCCTGCCATGTTTTTGAGTGGTTGTAAATTTTCAATGCGTTCTTTGTTTAAGTTACTGCTGTGTCCTGAGGTCATAATAAAAGTAACAAGTCAATTTTTAATGGCATTGCAGCAAAGGTCACAGTCTGACGAGTGTTTCAGAATCGGTGAAATTTTTTTGCCATATAAGTCGCACCTTTTTGCATAAATTTGCAAGTCCTGCAACTTTTAAGCAACTAATACACATTTTTTTCCCATATTTATAACCAATTTTTGTCTGAGATCTGACAATTCCATTCATTCTGACATGGAAAATATTGAACATTACCATTTTCAGCCACTAGTGGGCCCTCGAGTAATATGGCAAGCCAAGTGTCTCACTAATAGGTAAAAGTGTCTATTAATGAGACACTTGGCTTGCCATACAAAGCCACCTTCTTCTTGCTCCGGAACTCCTGGAGCAAATGTCAAATCAGTTGCATTTCAAACGCACCGCCCAGCTGAAATGCAGCTGATTTGACCGTTAAAATACATTTATTAAGGAAAAGTTCAACTGAGACACACCTTTGCTATAATTTTGAACAAACAAGCAGTGACACATAATCGATGCAACTTATACAGCGGTGCGATGTGTACGTCGGAAAGTACAGTACTTATCCTCACGAAGCAGATCCAAACCAACTGGAGAAAAAGCATTTTTCGACACATCTACAGCACAGCACACAAAGAAGCGGTAAAGGAAGTGCTCTTAAGATCTGTGTTTAAAACTTTGCCATGCATAACTACTGGAACTGGCTCTGTGTGTCTGTTAGCACCCCATGAACCGCTAAACAGAATTTAATGCAACTTTCAGAAATGAAACACTGGGTTGATATTGACAACTGATGAACTTTTGAAATTAACTTCATTTAAGATGACCACCACAGCAAACTGGCCTTCGTAAACACAAAAATGTCTATAACTCTGTAAACTTTGAAGACGTTGAACTAAAATCTGGTGTGGTAGTAACTGAGGATTGTCCCCAACACAAACTGAACACATGGTGTGACAGCTATGTTAAAGGTATTGTGACAATATGCTAAAACATAGACATCTTTAGAAAGAGGAGCTACTCAGCTTTGATTTTTTTTGTACACAGATGCTTCGAATAATTATATATAAAAGTATTTTTTAATAAACGTATAACTCTGCAGTGCGTCACAGTTTTCGGGTGGAGAAAGGAGGGGTCAAACGCCGACGCCTTTTTATGACGCAATGTAATGAACGCACATTGTAAATAACCAGTGTTGGGCATCAGACTGCTGGGGAGCGCTAAAGCGCTAATCCGCTAATAGCGGACCTAAACAATTTAATAATAATAATGTATTTTCCTGTCATCTGCGTATGTTTCCCATACACAGACGAAATTCGTCTCTGCATTTAACCCAACCACCTACCAGGTGATGCAGTGAGCAGCCCGAAAGCGCCCGGGGAGCTGGAGAAATAGGTGTGCACTCATAGACACCCCAAGGTGGGTAGTGGCCGGGGCGCGAACCCGCGTCCTTCGGGTCCCAAGTCAAAAGCCCTGCCACTAGACCATCTTGGCTCCTTGTTAGCGCTATGGCGGATTGACTAACTTTTATAATTCATAAGCGGATTTGCGCTATTTTTATTTAAAATTCAGTACCGCTAATAACTAATTATCTATCAGTAAAAACGAAAAAACTTATTTACGGGCTCTTAAATCAACCGGATGACTGCTCACAGACCATATTCTGTCAGCGCCAGATGTGGTCCGTGAAAAAAAGCGTCCACCTCAGTCTCTTGGCTAGAGAGAGCGCTCTCTCTATAGCAGTTAGCAGCCAGTGTGTTACTCTGCAGCCTTATTGCTTGTTCTTGAAGAGTCAGACGAAGAGTTTTTAACATGGAGGGTGAACTTATGGATGTTTCTCAGCGGCCTACGCGACGCGTCAGCGCCTCATTTGCCCTGCTCAAAATGGCGACCGGCCACAGAAGCGAAGGACTTTACAAGAAAACACGGTAAAAACAATTATTTCTTTGCTGAGAAAAAAATATATTTCTTAGCTGACTTTATAGCACAAGGTTTTTCTGAGCTTAACCGTTTCACGAAATGGTCAAATCTGCTGGATTAAAAAAAGTAGTTCACCATTTGCAAGATGGCGCGTTAGCATTAGCTTCCGCTAGCTTTGCTAAGACATAAGCGCTTTTGAAATTGCGGACCTAAATAAATTAATAAGCGCTTTAGGAATAGTGGAACAAATTTTTGGATTAGTGCTGCCCAGCACTGTAAATAACAATGGCAGAGAATATAGAAGCCGAGGAATTAAGCAATTTAAGTGAAGATTTGAGCTATTTGTCTTCAGTTTGGGAAGCCATAGTTAGTTTGAGTGATGAACAAGAAACAGCTGGTTATAATGTAGGTCTGCAGCCGTATTTATTTGAGCCTTACCTTTCAGGGAGCGAGGGGGACTCCGAGATTTCAGAGGAGGTAGGTTCCGAGGGTGAAAGGAATGGAACCCGATCTTAGTCAAAACAGCTTCATTTCGTCTGGGCGGCTCCGCGACATCCATCCATCCATCCATCCATCCATCCATCCATCCATCCATCCATCCATTGCGACCAGAGCCGCTAGCTCTCCAGCATTGCTCCCCCTGCATCAGCTAAGTGAAGCGACTGAACTTCATGTCTATATGTCACATGACGTCGCATGTTTAAGTACCCGGATTTCCCATGACGAAACACGGCGCCAAGTTTAAAATCACTTTGAAACAAATTTTCATTGATTTATCGTTTTGCTTGTAAAAACGAACGTAGTTGAATGATACAACATATATATGTTGTGCCACTTTATGCATGGTTCCAACATCATGTCACAATACCTTTAAAACACGAAACGTGGCTGCGTTAATGTCGGCTAACCCCAGTGCGATGCATCATCGTCTTGCGTTTGTGGGTCCGCCTCCAATTTTACATTACTGCCGTGATCATTTTTGAGATTGGCGTTATTTCACAACATCAACAATCCGCTCTGGCTCATCTCAGACTTGCTGTGAGCTTGTCTGTTGTTTCAGAATCAAACTGTTTTTCCAAACTGAGGCCTTTCAAAGAGCTACAAGGTATGATTAATTGTTCCCCATCGTTCTACAGAACGTTGCCTCAAAAGACTTCTCGTCTTATGAAAAGTTTCAGCTGTTCTTGTCTCATTTCCTACCGTGTCCCAGTGAAGGCTTTGACCGGAGCTGCAGCTCTGTGCCAGACGTGTGGGGCTTATTAAGACAATAAACATCACAGCAGTTGCAGAGCTGCCACTCAACGTGCAGTTTGAGGGGAGTGAAACACGTGTTTTTGATCACCAGCGCAGCGAGATGGATGTTGAGAAGAAAACTCAACTCAAACGTAATCCTTAAAGCCGATGCCCCTTCTGCTCTTTTATTTATTTTATTCTATTTTATTTGTAAATGTATTCATTTCAAAGTTAAAAGAACACAAAAAATACTAATTACAACACCACGTAATAAAAAAAATCAAACAGTATATGAAATGAAAGGAAGCAGAAGAAGATCAAATCTTATTACTGGTATGTCTGCCCCTTCTTTAACAAAATTAATTCAAACAATTAATTCAAACACAGTAATCCACAAAAAAACCCTACACAATAAGTAACTCATCATACTTTACCATACATAAAATTTTGATACCAACCAATTTTTTTTTTCCAGAAACCTAATTTTACGTAATCATTTTCTTAAACAAAGTCATTGATTTTGCAGCTTTAATATCATTTTCTAAACCATTCCACAGACTTATTCCATAAATTAAAGTAGACCTACTCCTTCTATGCTGTGGCATAACAAAAAATATCTGTACCTTTTAAGATTGTAAGTATTTTTCCTTTTTACAAAAAACTTTGAATATTTGAGGGCAATTTGAAGTTTTGAGCTTTGTACAATATTAAAAGAATATTATAGTCAACCAAATCATAAAATTCAATTTGCAAAACAAAACATTTGATGGATGGTAATAATGTTTTCTAGTGATAATCCTTATGGCTCTTTTCTGTAAAATAAAAATAGGTTTAGTTACAGTTTTACATGCTGTACCCCAAACCCCAACACAATAAATTAAATGCGGGAATATTATTGTATTGTACAGCAAATACATTGCTTTATCGTTTAAAGCTTCAGTATGTAGCTTTTTTTATAAACATATTTCTTCACTCTGTCACTACCTGCTGACAGACTGATGTTAGCCAGGTAATCTCTGAAAAAAAAATATTGTCCCCTTGCTTCTCCAGGTGGTAAATAAGCATTTCTAAAAAGAAAAGGTGACCCACCATTTTCCAGCCAATAAAAACAGAGTTTGTAACCAGCCAATAAAAACAGAGCTTGAATTTGAATTTCAGCAGGGCCAGGTGGAGCAGAGCCATATATGGCTCTGAGGGGGAGGGATCAGAATGCTTTGCCTGTTGAAAATATTTGTAAGTGCTGCAGTTCTACAGAAACTGCATACTGAACCTTTAATAGATCTCTAACTCTATACAGCACTGCAATGGACTTGGACTCATCGTACATGAATTATGTGCTGTTTGCTGTGAGTCTGCAAAATGAAATCAACGCACGCCATGCACTAAAAAACCACAAACAGATACAAAATTCAAATGGTGATTTAACTGAGAAGAGCCTCTGATTACCCCTTCAGCCCCATCCACACACACACACACACACACACACACACACACACACACACACACGCACACGCACACACACACGCACACACACACACACACACACACACACACACACACATTGTAGGCTTGCTTCTGTAGTCTCAAGCCAAAATGAGCTTAATAACAAGTTGCTTCTCCAATCAGAGGAATTCACCCAAACCGATCACTTTGTTCCTCTTATTTGAAGAGCCAGACCGATGCGAGTGGAATTACACTCCAACGTGCTTAATAATTTCCACCAGTGGGATGCAGAGCAGCAGGGATGGAACTCTGCCGCAACTTCGGGGCTTTTTCCACAAGGCACGTTTGCTATTATTTCTCTCATTTAGGCCTTTGAAACTGACTGGTGCACATAATTTCTGCCAGCGCAGAGCAACTCCGCTGGAGAAGAAATGGGATTTAGGATGAACAGATGAGACAGTTGATGTGGTTGCAGTGGTCTACCAGCAGCTGTCGTCCCTAAAATACCGATTCAACTCTGGGAAGTGGCTTTTAACTCGCTATGGAGCAAAGGAAGTGTGCGCAGAGCTCCAAACTGGTTAGTGGTTAGCAGCTCGCTGCATGATGCGCCTCGTGTCAAAGCAGCAGCGTTAGGTCTTCTTCATCTTGACCCCTTTGAGTGACGTCAGTGTTTTTCCACTGATAAATAGATGAAATTGCAGGATGTGGGATTCCCCCATAAAATAATTATCTGTTTTCCTGCCTATCTTTTTTTTTATCTCTGTGGTGAAAGGAGGGTAGGGACAAAGCCTGATCAGAAGGATAGACATTGCCTGCTGAGGATCATAGAGATTATGGTGGGATGGTGGCTGTGAAGTGGTGACCCCTCTAATTACACACATTGTATATCTGGGGTGCAACAGGGAAGTCTTGTAACCAGCAATCCTCAGATGTATGTGTTCTGTGAACAGCCATATTGTGCTCTTTTAACAGTAATCCATTACAAAATAAAGGGAGGATTAATGATAATCTGCCACCTAAAAACAGATTACTGTAGATGTACACATAATTGGGTACCACTTTACAATAAGGCTCGATGGCTATAAATAGTTTATAGATATGTTGTTAATTAATCTATAAACACTTTATAAATCATTAATAATTTTTTTATTATTTAAGGGGGCAAGAGCGACTAAACTGACCAGTGTCTTGCCAAATAGTGTGTTCACCTATATATTTCATGTAGAGTTGTTATATTAAACATTTTAGACGAAGTTACTATCTTGTGAGCACAATAAGCATTTTAAACCAATTTTTTTAGGATTATAATATTAGTTGTAGATACGTATAATGCATTGATAAAGTACAATATTATATCTAAAAAATAGGTTTATAAATGCTTATTCTGCTTACAATGTAGTAACTTGGTCTGAAATGTTTAACACAGGTTCAACTCTAGATGAAACATATAGGTGAACAGATTTGGCTCAATATTTGGCAAGAAACTGGTCAGTTTTGTCTCTCTGTCACGCTTAATAAATGCATAATAAGCAGTTATTAATGATTTATAAAGCGCTTATAGATTAATTAATAACATATCTATAAACTATTTATAGCCATCTATAAGGGGAGCCTTATGGTAAATGGTACCCATAATTGTGTTTACTGCAACAGATTACACCATGAGTGAAATAGTTACACTTAAATAAAGTACATGGATTAAAGTTATTGCTGCAAAAGCTGAAAAAAATAAATAAATAAATAACAAAACGTAGAGTAAAATTATTAGCCTGAACTAACAGGGTGACTGTTCAAACAAAGACTTAATGGATAATATTGTTCGCTAAAGATACTGAGAATTTGCTGAAATTGTACACTGAGATTAAATTATGAGCTTTTTAAAACAGAAAGCGGGGGCGCCTCCAGAAAGTTTGATAAAGTTATTCACTCAACTCTCGGTCATGTGCTCATTCAGTTTGCACTACTTCTCATATTTGCACTAATGTTTGTATTACATTACTGCCTATAGTCATACTACTGTTTACATTCACTGTTTACATTTATTAATACTGTTTACATTTATTACTACTGTTTACATTTATTATTATTACTACTGTTTACATTTACACTACTTTTATATCTACACTACTGCTGATACATATACAGTATTCTCTGACCAGCCTTATTTAAGGATGCCCAATGTGCCTTATGTGCCTTACTGCATATGCCACTTTGCCTCTATACCAACATCAACTACCTCATACATATACTGTGTACATTAACTCATATGCTGCTTTGCCACTCTTTGCAAATGTCAATGCTAGAACCTTCAGTTTATTTTATAGATATACTTTTTATACTTTTTATACTACTATGCAAAAACTCAGGACAGTATTACACTTTTATTATTTCATTTTATGCTTATGTTCATTAAATGTTTAGTGTTTTAGTGTTGGTGTAAATTTTCATACTTTTATACTACTATGCAAAAACTCAGGACAGTGTTACACTTTTACTATTTTATGCTTATGTTTATTAAATGTTTCAGTGTTTTAGTGTTTAAATGGTTACTGTTGCACCGAGGGACTGAGAGAAACGCAATTTCAATCCTGTGTATGTCCTGTACATATTGCAGTTCTGACAATAAAGTTGACTTTGACTTTGACTAAAAGGGGGGCAGTTCGGGGGCCACTGATTATCTTGGAGCGGCTCACCAAAACCAAAAAAGTTTCACTTTGGCTATAAGAAAATTTCTGCATTATAAATTCTAGGCCTAGTTCATTTTCTAACCTTATAATTGATATTACTGCACAGCCACTTCAGCTTAGTCTTCTCTTTTCTTAAATTCATTAACCTTCTCAATCTACCGGTAACTAACATTCCTTGAAGAATACAGTACATACTGTACAGTGTCACACTTTATGCCAAAGATATAAACAAATATATCATATTGTCTGTACGTATCCTATGTATGTGTTGGGGATGACTCTCAACTACCACCATACCATATACTGTAGTTATGTATAGGGCTCAGAATGACACATTACCTTTAAATATCCAAATGCATTTTGTCAAAAGACAAAGTTGTTATAATCTTAAGGGGACAGAGATATTTGTAAAACCAAAATTCACAACTAGTTTGAAGGGGATGTCTACCTCAATCCAGGGAATTAGATTATGGAATGGTTTGGAGAATGAAGTTAAAAATGCCAAGTCAATGTTTACATTTAAGAAAATGATCAAAACTAAATTGTTAAAAAAAATATATACGAAGTAGCGTAATGTGTATTGTATTAGTTAGAAAATTAGAAAGAGTTATTCATTTTGTACTGTTACTGGAAGATTATTATTGTTTGAACTGATTGTTTGAAAAAAGGGGCAGATATAATAAGATTTTTTCTTGTTTCTGCTACCTTTTTTTTTTAAATATTTTGTACATTATCATTTATGGGATTGTTTTGTATTGTGTTTTTTGTAATAAAAAAAAGAACACATTTTATAAATAAAATAAAATAAATAAATACCAAGTTTTATTTAAATAGTGTGAAGAAATTGCAAAGTTGTAGCCATTTTTTGTGTCTTTTAAGGTCATGTAGCTGAGGCAGCCATCCAAAAGTTAATCAGTTGTAGATGCACAAGGACCTGTTAGCCAAATGGATGAAAGAACAACTAGATTTTAAGGTTCAGTGACTGTTTTCATGCAGATCTTCTGACTGTTTCATGCTGTAATGATAAAATCCAGACATTAGGGGAGATAAATACAAAAAGTTTTTGAACCTCAACACTAGTTTTTGAACGTTGTTGGACAGAGTTGTCTCTGGAACGTTGGGGCTGCAGAGTTAAGCACCACTTCGTGCAGTGGGCCATCAGCCACTCCAGCAGAACGCCAGCTCGTCGGCAGCGTCTCCGCTGAATGAGTGAGTCATTAACGAGGAATCACAAGTGGACTCCAGGTTTTGTATGGGCTGAAAAGCAGAGGCTGCTCGACTCTGCTGTTTACAATCTTGAGATGGCCTCCGACTCGCCCCTCCCGCCACATGCTGACCCCCTCACTAAATCCTGTATTTATTAAACAACCCCCCCACCTGTCCGTACAAGAGGAATGTCAAGACTCGAGGAGCACTGCTGCCAGTTTCTGCCTCCACTTTTAAAGAGACAGGAAAATGGTTTGACAGAGGAATCGTTCATCAACAAAGACGGCAACACTTACTCTTATAATGAAATTTTAACTACAGGTACATATAATTTCCCAGTACTACCGAGAGAATTTGCAATTGTGTTTGATGCCATTCCATCTGGTGTGAAAATATTGATGTCAAATCCAGTACAAAACAATACGGACTATTTAACTGAAGAATTATTCATTGGCAACTCTGACCCATTTTTAAGCGAAAAAACAAATAAATGTATTAGAGAATTAATAATTATAGACTGTATCAGTAAACCTGCTACTATATTCTTCTGGGATAATTCATTGTAAAAATGTTTGGTTGTTACTTTATAACTAATGTAATAAGATTCGAGAGGTGTCCCTAAAGAATCTGCATAAATGTACGGAAGCGTAGTGATGACACCTGGAGAAATTTTTTTGGGGGGCTTATCACGTAATTACGTGATATTATCACGTTATTACGTGATATTATCACGTTATTACATGATAATATCACGTTATTACGTGATACGTATCACGTTATTACGTGATATTATCACGCTATTACGTGATAATATCACGTTATTACGTGATACGTATCACGTAATAACGTGATATTATCATGTAATAACGTGATACGTATCACGTAATAACGTGATATTAGCACGTTTTTACGTGATAAGTATAGATGTCCATCCACATGGTATCAGCAC
Organism: Garcialebias charrua; assembly: GCA_038048925.1. Taxonomy (NCBI): domain Eukaryota; kingdom Metazoa; phylum Chordata; class Actinopteri; order Cyprinodontiformes; family Rivulidae; genus Garcialebias; species Garcialebias charrua. The sequence continues at coordinate 26,851 of JBBPBX010043820.1, forward strand.
CATTACCGTAAACACCTGTGGAAAATATGCTCTGGTGTTTAATACGCTTTGTCAAATTATTAACAATAAACAAGAAAAAATTGTACACAATACGCCTCGGTGTTTAATACGCGTCATCGCCACGCGACGCGTCAGCTTTGTCCTGATCAAGATGGCGGCGACAGAAGCAAGCCAGTACGAAGAACTTCACAAGGAAACACGGTAAAAACAATTATTTTTTTGCGAGAAAAAATATATTTCTTAGCTGACTTTATAGAAGACGTGCTCCTGAGTTTAACGAAATGTTCAAATCAGCTGGATTTAAAAAAAAGTTCGCCGATTTTTATGCAGGCGCAAGGCGGGTCAGACCGGACGCTTTCTTTCTTTAAATTTAGCTAAATAAACGTTTAAAAAATATATTTCTTAGCTGACTTAATAGTAGACGTACTCCTGAGTTTAACGAAATGTTCAAATCAGCTGGATTAAAAAAAAAAGTTCGCCGATTTTTATGCAGGCGCCAGGCGGGTCAAACCGGACGCTTTCTTTCTTTAAATTTAGCTAAATAAACGCTTAAAAATATATTTCTTACCTCACTATAGCAGACGGGCTCCTGAGCTGAACCAAATGTGAAATCAGCTGGATTTAAAAATCCGCGGTGTGGTTTATGAGTGGTATCTTGCAAACAAAAACAGCTACCGGTACATCCACAGCAGGGAGCGGGCAGCGACAGAGTCATCAGTCCGACCAAAGGAGGCTTTTTTCGGACACATGCAAGTAGAAACTTCTGGAAGTGGCCCCTCTTCCTCTTCGCTCTCTGAGTCCTCTGCTGGCTGCTGCCTACAGCGCCCGTATAGCGGCCGAAACTGGTACTGCACCATTTTTGCCAAAAATGAAAAACGAAGAATCAGAGCGAAAA